>VMDR010000519.1:0-216714 GCA_007922815.1 Macrotus californicus
CATTTAGGAGACTGTTAAGATATATGGAGATTTTTTAAAAATATTGTATGAACTTTGAGATGCTACTGAAAAGGAAAGAAATTATAATTGTGGTACAAGGAATGCAGACCTCCAAAGTCATCTTAGTTTGCTCTCTCTCCCTCTCTCTACCCCTCCCTGTCTCCCTGTCTCCCCCTCTCTCCCTCTCATTCTCTTTTGGATTCATTCTGTCCTTGAGACTTGAGTAGGATTTGTGAATATGGTGACTGAAGGGAAAATAGAGAAAATTCTTTGCCTATCCTCTGTCTCTTATTCCCAAATAAATTCTCAGTTGCCTTTTAAAGTAGCAGCTATTAGCCCTGTAGCTTTGTGCCCTCAGTGTTATGAAGGAGATTGGGGGAAAGGGGCAGAAAGAAAGGAGGATGGGAAAGTATGTAAACTTGAGAAAAAGCTAAAGATTTTGTCCTATCATACTAAAAGTGAGTGACAGGATAGATAATGTGGTAAAGTTGGGCCTTCTTCATTTGACAGAAAAATCTTTTTAGATTATTTGATAACGAGAATCAAGGCTATTGATTTGACAAAGAAAACATAAGTTAATTCTGCAACTATTTGGGGGATAATTTTAAGGTTTCCAGTTCATTTAGATCTGTATCAATAAAATCTGAAAAGCAAGCACTTTTAGTTAATCATAGATTTATTGGATATAGCAAATATTATAATTATAATATTTAATCTCTATTGTTTGAATATGGAAATGAACTCTTTACCCCATCTTGAACTGTTATTGAACAGGCTCAAGATGATCTTTTCAACACTGGAAATGACCCTACACACATACCAAAAAAAATCTAGAGCAGTAAAACATATTTGAAGATCCATACATACCTCTTAGACTTTAGACTTGTCTTGGGAAAGAATTTATGAACCTATAACCAGTATTAGTACAGTCTTGGGTTCCTTGTTCTGCATAATTGCACCCTTTCTCAGGTATGTCCTGAAAACATAAATTTTAAAATAATCTCTTTAGAGATTAGATTCTCAGTGGATAGTGTGTAAGGGGACTGGGGGAGGGGGGCCGGGCGGGGAGTTTGACACAGGACACTGACACAGTAGAGCAGGGATTTTTACAGTAACATTCAATAGCCAAATAGAATTTCAATCTAGAATATTTTTACCCCCTCTGAATGAGAGAAACATCATCTGTTGACATCTATTACTTGGTAAATAACCGGTGCTACACTCCTGAACTTTTCTTTCATCCAGGTGACATTTTTTTCTCCCTGGTGGAAGGGTATATAGTAAACTTTACTGTCACTAGGAAAGCACTTGTATGAAATGTTTAAAGTACTAGAAAAGGGATATTTAGCACTTTTTCTGTTACAACACTAAAGTCTTAATTTATCTTCAGTCTTAGGTACTGTAAGTTTTATGGTGATTGCTTAAAAATATAAAACATACTATATAATATGGGGTCAAATCACATTTATATAAATCTTATTTAAAAAAGACAATAACATTTTATACCTTGCAAGCGATTACAAGTGGTTGCCTCATTTTCCCCACTTCATTAAGCATTTCAGGCTTAAGAATTTGGAATTTGAGAGGAGGTGAGGGGAAAATTTCCCAAAATGAAAAATTGTGTCAGATCATTTTAGAAAAGTAAATCACTAGGAAAATGGGTAGGGATTCTCTCTCCCTTTAAGTCTTCAGGGAATGAGCAGTATTTAGAATCTTTGGCTGAAATTCAAGCCTTTTTACTGTGTAAATTTTTAATATTAATTCACTGACATGCTTTTTACATCAGAGGACTGAAAATGGATCTTAATGTTTTTAAGTTGTGGAAGGGTATATTTCTAAAATGGGGGGATGATTAACTAGGTTAGTATACCAGCATTAGTGAGTCTAAGGAATTTTAGTATGTAATAGCAAAGTGTTTGATTAAAGTCTAATCCTATATTGCTAGTCAAAATTAGTTACATTCTGATCTAGGAAAGATAGATTCATTGGGTATTGCTATGCTGTGCTGTCAGAAGACCAGACTAAGGTAGAGACCTTTATCTGACTCCCACACATTGCTTGTTCTGATGGGGTGTATACTCTACAGCAGCTTACTGCTGCTTTGCGAAGAAGTGTATAAACTATACATTTGGAGTGTTTGCATATAATTCTTTATAGCCTCCACTTTAAAGTGTCAGACATTGGTATTTTATCAGTCCACACTGTTGAATACAACTAATGTTCTTAGGAATCCAACTTGTACACACTGTTTAAAAACCCTCAGGGACAGTTTACACACTATTCTCACTCAATTCAGGTACTTTGATGCTATTCTTAAACCTAACAGTGACTTTGTATTTTTCTGTTTTGCTTTTATTTCAACGTGCTGGTAGCACATCCTTGATGAATGTCAACTTAAAAACTCAGTTCAGGTATCCAGGTATAACTCAGCCAAACATTTTAAAGCTGCATATAACTCTCCAGCACACGGTGCCTCACACTCTTATAGTGGCATTCTGTATATTCAGTTATTACTACTGAGCAGATAATATGGGGGTTCCTGTTAACAGTGTATTTAAGAAAAAACAAAATGTGCATCAGTGTATAGCCAGCACATGGAACATACACATAGTTAAACTATATATTTTTAAATGCCACTAAATAGCCAGCACAATTAAACAACATTCCTTGCTGCTTCTGAAAAGTATAACAGATGCAGTTCCTCCTTGATGTGGCTCTTGCTTCTTCACCATACTACTACTAAATTCAAGCACTGGTCCTTGGGTGTCTGACCTCTACATTCTAGTTTATGCAATGTCTTTAGAGAATTCTGTGCACTGGCCACTGTGATGGAACCATTGGGCCAGGGGTGCTCTGAGTTTATTAGTAGTGATTCTGCCAAAGGTGGTGTTGTAACATGAGTATGTAAATGTCAAAAACTTAGCAGAGGTCTGGGTCTGCATATCAGCAGACGATTCTATCAATATATTTTGTAGCATTGAACTCCTCAGTGACAAGTTTCTTCTGATGCGAAGTTCTAATTTCAGTGTTTTAGCCCTTTGCATCTTTAACGTTAAAACTTGTCGACTAGAGGTCTTTATTCATAAATGTTCCTTTTGTTTTCTGCAGAACTATCTGCGGTTAACAAAATAGATTATTCCTCTGCTTTAATATTTGATATCTTACATCTAAAAGGAATTCTCCATATATAAAACCCATAGCCTTTGAAGATATGGAAAATGGCATCTTTCAGATTTCTAGAAGTTCAAGTGTCATGCAACAAAACAGGAACCCCCTTTACTCTTATGGACCTCATTTCAATATACTGTTTACAGTTTGACGGAATTGTATAATTTAATATTTCTCTTGTACTGTAGTATATATTTATTTACAGATTTTTTTGTACTGTGTGATTTGAACTTTTTGTTCCTTGCTATGATCAATGTTTATGTAGTAGAGCACTTATGATCACAAATTAAGTTTTTTGGTTTGATTGCACTACATTAAATTTTTTTAATGCAGTTCTGATTTTTGACTGGACTAAAATAAGCTGTGTCTTAATGTATGTGATAAGTACTTAAAACTTTAATCCATGTGGTCCCCTTTTTTTTGCATTGTATGTCAAAGCGCTAGTTCTTTCGTGCATGTGTAAGATTTAATGGTTCCATTGTATTATTTGACCAGGACATTTTGGAGAAACATTCCCAGCTGTAATGTTGTGTATGGTAGTTCTCACTGGATGCTAGACTTTTCAAAACCACTATTCTTCTAATAAATTTGTTGTGAAAAACTGTTTTAAAAGTTTGGTATCTACTTCTTAAGATTTTAATGCTTTTTAAAAAATCCTCAAAAGGGTAAAATTTCAAAGTGTACTATAAATGAACATGGTAATCAAAGTCAGTAATTTCTTATGATAAATTATTTTGAAATGAAATCTCTTAAAAAACTACAAGTTGTTGCTTCAAAATTGTGCTTCAGTATTTGGATGTAGTACTTGCCTTGCAACTTGTGGCCTTTAGTCATTTGATACTCCCCTGCCTCAATTTTCTTCATTGGCTTATTCACTTAAAGAGTATTTTCAACTAACCCCGATATGTTGATATTTTCATAATAGCTGTTTGCCAGACTTAGTTTTTCATATTTTTTTAGAGGAAAACTTTATGTTGAGATTGCTTGCTAAAAAGAATAACGATTTGCTGATTTTTGTTTCCTTTTTTCTTGAGACATAAGTATGAAAACAACATTGTCAGCTCATGAAGGCTATTACAGTAGTTTTGATTCTTCAGAGGATGCTAGTACTTCCTTTTACCAGGAATAAGAAAAGCAGATACAGGGCAGGGCGAAGTGGGTTACAGGTGAGAGTGTGGGAACACAGGGTTTATTCTTGTATTATTATTTATTAATTATTGCATTATTTTCCATATGAACAGCTAATTCTATTTTTACCACACCGTGTATGTTGCTCAAAATTTAAATGGTGGTTTTTAGAACTAGATGTATAAAGACATTTTGTATTATATATTGATTCCTGTTGTAAAGTGTATAGGGGAACAGCTGCATTGAAATGACAAAGATTAGAACTGATTTGATCAATATATTATGGAAAGCTGCTTTTTCAAGGTCATAATATACATGGAGTTAAAAGTGACTTCTGCTCATTTCTAATACATATTTTAAAATAATGCTATTGTTGGCAGTTGGTCTAGATTATCTTTTAGTTAATTTCTTATTTCTTTGGCTGTCTAGCTTTTGGTCCTAGCTTTTCTGCCTTTTGGTCCGATGTTTATGAAATCAGAAAATTACTGTTACGCCACATGATTGATTATAGAGCATTTTCTAGAAAAGTAATTGTTATTTCTTAGTAAATTTTAAAGCTTTAACTACTTGTTTCTTGTCATTATCTATTCTAAACTGGTGGCCTGATCAGTGTAGTAGGATTACAGTCTATTCAATTGCATCTCATAAATGAATTTATTTTAGTGGTCCTATCTTCAAGTTGATATCTACTCTTAAGTTGTTGTGATCTTATTTTTAAAAAGGAGTTATTTCTTCTAATCCAGAGTTTTCTTCTCTGATTCTCCTGATACTTTGGAATTAATTCAGGGACCCTTATGTCTTAAGGTGTAGGAACCAGAAATTGCGTAAGGGAAATGGAGTGGAAAAAATGGAAAATGGTATTGCTTTCTGCCATTTTCCGAGTTGTGGAGTTATTTTTCCCCTGTGGACTGAATTTTTCTCAGCACACACTTGTATTCAAATGTGAAAACATATACCCAAGTCATGTGATGTTAGGTTTTGTAGCTGAAATAAGTGAAAAATTCTTTAATAGAAAATATTTATTTATTGCCATGGCTGGCTGGCTCAGTTGGTTGGAGCACTGTCCTGTGTACCAAAAGCGTTCGGATTTGATTCCCAGTAAAGGCACCCACCTCAGTTGTGGGTTGGGTCCCGAGTAGGGATGTGTACGGAAGCAACCAGTGCTTCTCTGTCACTTTGTTGTTTCTTCCTCTCCTGGCTCTCTCAAATCAATTAAAAAAAAACACAAATATATCCTCAGGTGAGGATTTTAAAAAAAGAGTATTTATTAAGTAACAGTAGATAACCTTGCGTGTATTGTGTCCATTTTATTATTATTTGCTTCCAAATGGTAAACATTTTTTAACACAGAATTTTATTATATTCAATTTATAAGTTGTTGGACCTTGTTTTGGGGGGAAGTGGTAGCGAGTATCAAATTCCATTTACAGTTGAAGTAGACAGGCTTGTTTTCAGATATTTGGAAAAGAATAGTTCTTAAGAGTTTTTTAAAGAGGTTTATCAGTATATAATTAATAGTTTAAGCCATGATTTTTGTTAGAATTAATTGGAAAGTAAGCAAAAACATATCAGTTCATAAGTACTAAATCTTCTTTCGTATGGAGCTATTTATAGGCATGTAAGAACACTCTACTAAGGTGTTCTGACTAGCAGTTTAAAATGTCGATGGTGCTCTTCTTGCCACCCTTATCTCATCAGCAGTGTGGAACGATAAAGAATTGTTTGGTTCTCGAAATTTCTTTTAACTTGGTATATACTAGAAAGATCACCTGGCTAAGTGTAGGAGTGTGGGGGAACTGTGCGTGCGTAGTGTTTAATCTTCAAAACTTTAGTTTTCCAACGAAAGAATTTGAGGGATCTTCTTTAATGTGATTTTAGTTAAACTCTTTCATCAAATAGGAACTCTGCACATTTCAAACAGATAATTCAGATCCTGTGTAGCACAGTTGAAGGTGTTCATTCCAGTGGCTTGTCAATTGACTTGAGACCGTTTGCCTGGAAAACCTGGCACTGTAACTTAAGTTATAGAGCTGGATTTAAAAAGTAACCAGCATAGCAGATTCTTATGAGATGCTAGGAAGTGGTGAGTCTGAGTAGACCAGTTTTTCAAACTGGATCAACCAGTTGTGACCTATTAGCTGGTTGTAAGATCAGTTTAGTGTGTCCTAACCAACATTTTGAAAAGAAAAAAGAGAGAGAGTACATAGCATATAATGAGGGTCAGTACTATTGAAAGTTGTGTGTGGTCATATACCCAGAAACTGGGGTGTGTGTACTAGATCACCTGGTAAAACGTATTTCTTGTTCTGGATTGCAGTCAAAACCAAACGGTCTTTGAAAGCCATTGTGTAAACCATACCTTTCATCCCGGTTTTTCTGGCACTTTGAAGAACATACCAGCAACCCCTGTGTGCTCACAGTTAGGACTGTCAGGTCTTCAAAATTCCCTCTTTCTCTGCCTCGACGATTTGAACTCACACTGAAAGTTTATTCTTTTCCCTTCTGTTATGTCGAAATGTTTCCTCTGCCATTTTCAGTTCCCTTGAAATTATCTTAGGAAAATTATTTTCACTATGTGGTAACTTACTGGGTTAGTTTATTCATTACTTACTTAACGCCTAAGATGAGCTGAGCCCCAAGTTTTAAAAAGGACACAGTCCTGGACCTAGAGATGGTTCACAGCCCTCAAAGGACCAAGTCCGCCGTTACTGTGCAGCGTTAAGTGCTGTGTCATGAAGACAGAGATCATGAGAGCAGAGTGGGGTACATTCAACAGCCTCCAGGGAACAGTGCTAAGGAGGACAGAGTATGAGCAGTAGAAGTTGCCAAGTTTTATGCAAAAAAAAAAAGTGATACCGGATTTTAATCTTTGAGAAGGTGGCAGTTCTGGGTAATGTGAAGCCAAGTCTAAAATGAGGGAAAACTAGTGGCAGGGAGCTTACACTAGTTTTTTCCAAGGGAAGTCGAATCAGTGTGGTTGAACTGGGTAGTGTGTTGGGAGCAGGGAGAAGTCACAGAACTAGGGGTAAGATTGAGGTAGAATAAATACCTAAGTTGAGTGTGTGTGTATGAATGTGAGTGTATATGTGTGTGTGTGTATACACACACATTTAGTTCCATTTTGTCTTCCAGTATTCCTGAGTAAAAACTTGAATATGCAGATGATTCTTTTTCATTCACCCCATTCCAGTCCATCTCCGTCAGTGGTCTGGAGTGTTTTCAGAGAGGGGAGGTAGGATGGTTATAAAGGACTGTTAGTTCCAAAAGCACCCCCAAGAGAATGACAGATATAAAAGTATTTTGCTTAGCCCTGGCTGGTGTGGTTCAGTGGATTGAGTGCCAGCCTGTGAACCAAAATGTCAACCAGTTCGATTCCTGGTCAGGGCACGTGCCTGGGTTGTGGGCCAGATCCCCAGTTGGGGGCGTGGGAGATTCAACCCGTCAATGTATCTCTCGTATATCAATGTTTCTCTCCATCTTTCTCACTCTCTTCCCCTATCTCTGAAAAATAGATAAATAAATAAATAAAAGTATTTTACTTATCCCTATATTTTAAATTGTTAAATATATGTGCCTCTAATATTTATGAGGTGAACAAGTGAGAAATAACATTAAATCTTGTATAAGGTATCTTAGGAATCCTTTTTTAGTATTTTACATTTTACAAAGTGGTTTAAGTCCTTTCATGGCAGTTCTTTCTTAGGAGTGCCTTTACTGTGTCAGTTTTAAGTGATTTACCATATGGCAGCGCAAGTAGAACTTGTCCCTTTTAAGAATCATACCACAGACTTGTATGATTTCAAAGGTGGAGATGAAGAACCTCAAGAAGATCCCATAAAATCATGAAAAACTCAGGATACTATCAAATACTTGCTAATTTCGTTATATAATTGGCTAGCTTCCCATTCCTTTCACCCAAAAAGAAACTAGGAATTTTTGAAGTACTAAATGTCTTAATGTCTTCTTGTCAATTTATGTCAGCTCTCCATGCCTCCTTTAGTCCCCCTTCCGCATACACATCAAGGTCATAGTGTTTTTGAGTTTTTTATTGTCATCATCATTTTTATTATCACAAAAGAAGTGCATTTCCATTGTAATAGGAATCTTGTCTGGCCTCCGGCCTCTCTCAGTCCCACTCCAGCGAAGCTGTGCAGGCCCTTGGCCTCTGCGGGGCCTTGACAGATGTCTCTTTCCCTGCACCCCTTTCAAAGAGCATCACGGTACAGTGCCTTTTCCTCTCACTTAGGGAATGAGCACCTCTGTGCTCTGCTTCAGCAGCACTATCATTTAGTCCATCGTGGTCCTGGTCATTTAAATTGGTAATTAGAGGGAAATTTCCCCCAAAGAACAACATAGGTTTTGATCCTCTACCTGGCAAATTCAAAAAAAAAGAAAAAAAGGTCGATCTCACTGGCTTATCACAAGCTTTCATGTAAGCCTGACCTTATAAAATGTCAGTTATATGCCTTTAACATTCAGATCTCTCTTTAATCTGGTTGCGCTAATTCAGGAGGCTAGTAGTGGCAGATACCCTTTTTCAGTTCAAATCAGCCCCAGGAAGAGGTCTGGCCCTCCTATTCTTGAATTATTTCTTAAAGTCTATTTCAGTGTTTTCTAAGAGTTCTTCATTACAATAGTCATTAGATTAATGATTGAGGTTTATGCTCTCACCAGATCAGTTTTTAGTTATATCACTTGGGGATATTTTCCCCCCATTTCCAAGAACTATCATTTTAAAAATTTATGCCTTCTAGTCCAAAATTTATTTCTTTCACAGCCTCTGAACTGCACCCTCCCCCATATGTTTAAATTAACTCCAAGTGTAATATATTTGGTCTTGTGTGCATATTCCTATCTGGGATGATAGAAACAAAAATTAACTTGGCGGGGGAGGAAAAACCTTTCAGAAGTAAAGAGTTTGACAGAGTGTCTGTTTTGTAAGCTCATTACATTCCTAGTGAGGAGATACTCTGATTTCCTGCTCACCGAGTAACTGATTATATTTTGGCTTCCTGGGCATATTTGCCTGTAGGGTAAAAATATGTTAAACAGTGGTCATGAGAATCTTGATAGTTATGTTTTTATTGTAATTTAACAAATTTGACAATCTGGTTAAATTGAAGAGAAATTGGCCATAAACTGCTCCTGTCATATTTATATCTACTATGAATAATACTAGGCTTATATCAGGGATATTAAGCCCTGAGATACAGGCAAGCCAGCAAGCTGTGGCTGCACGCCCGGTCAGCGCCCTGGGAAGCACCTCTCCTTTCCCTCATTTTAGACTATTAATAGTTTTTGAGCCTTTATCTTGCCCTGCTTTGAGTGAACTGGGTTAAGAACACAGTAAACTTTGAAAGCATTACAAAGTGATCCCGTGTCTTCTGTTTTAGGTCAGTAGTTCTTAACTATTATTCCACTCCACACCAACAAGATGCCATGTTGCCAACAGCAGTGGTGGCACACTGAGGCCAGGACTCTTGGGGTGAAGAGATACGCATACATCCTGGATTTGACACCCCTCCCCTCCCACACACACACCATCTCCCATGATTCTGAACTCTGGGGAGCAATGATTCTCTCTAACCCTGTCCAAATTCAAATTTGCATTATTTGGTCATCAACCACCTAGAAATCGGGTATTGAACTGCCTAATTTTAAGAGGTCACTTTCTATTCTGTGATCTTACAAACTTTATTTCTCTCTTTTCTCTGTCACCCTTGCCTACCCTTTTCAGTTTCGTGGAAAGAAAATTGATTGTTCAGTAGTTTAGAGGTCCAACTATACATGGCTTTTTAGAGACTGAACAAAGAAATCTTCACAACCCATGCCCACCTTGTCCACAACACATCCATACACATACATAAAGGTATACACACAATTTTGTCATAGCCCTTGGAATGTTCCTGTATCTAGGTATGGAAGATGCACAGATGTGAAGTAGCCAAGGGTGGACGCATTTCCCAGTGTCAAGCAAAGACTTGTCAACAGACCTGTCCAGGCCCTTGAATATACTTACATACTTGGTGCTTGCTTAAAAGGATTAGAAGTAAGGATTTAGGGAACATAATTTCAGATTACTGTTTGGCAAAACACCACACCCACAAAAACCCTCTTACTGCATTAAAGGGGGACTGATGATACATTTTTATGTTTTGTTATGTTTAAAGAGAAGGATGAAGCCAAATTAATTTACAGCTCTTGACTCTTTTGTCTACTCTAACGTGTTCTCTAGCTTTTTCTCCCCTTCTGTTTTCCTGCAACACTATTTTTCTGCTGTTAAGATTGGCTCCCATCCAAACATCATTCACAGTCTCTAATGATCTTTTTCAGTCAAGAAGAATATATTTTGGTTATCAGTGATGTTGAATTTGCCATCAAACGGTTTTATTGGTAGAGAGTAGATAGACTGCCTGAATCCATCAACCCTAAATTCTAGACTCTTAAAATGGTCATTTCCGCTCTCTGCCACATCTTTATTTGATCTGTCTTTTGCCTTAAAATAACATAAGCATTGACCATCCACCATTTATGTTAACCCCAGGAATGCTTTCCTCGGGATAGGTAAGTATTGCAATATTGACAAAGTAGGTGAGTTCTGCTGTGTCTAACCTCTGCTCCAGAAAAAGACATCCGTGAGTAAATCATTAAGGATAGGGTTGTGAAACATCATTCTTAAACTGTCTTTCACAGTTCTTACGACTATTATCGTATCCTTTTACTGCACACTTAAGAACTAGGCATTTAAGGTTGTGTAGGCCATTACTCGCCAGGGAAAGAAACTCAAAACTTGTCCAGGTAGTTAGAAATCAAGTTTCCCTCTTCCTACAGCCCTTTCTTTCATTTACCCATCCCTAGAATCTTACTGCTCGTAAGTGGTGGTGGTGAAGGAGTTCTGATTGATAAGTAATTCCCTTAACTATTACAGTGAGTCCTGTTGTTAAGTGGAAGAAACATGGAATTAAACAAGCGATTTCAAAATCTGCGATAAACTGTTGTTCTCGTAAAGGTTTGACGTTGTCAGATGTGAGGGATGTGCTGTGGTACAGACTAATGCTGTCCCTTTGGTCGAGTTGAATGAATGGTCCACAGGACAAAAACTCGCAATCTCTGGTTACCCTACTTACTGCCTGAGAGGAGTCTAAATCAGCGTAAATTATAAATTTAGGCTCTAATAAAGGCCTAAAGCTATTGGAAAAATGGAATAACTAGAAGCAAAGGTAAAGACTAGCAGTTTAAAACTCAGGCAAAACTGGCTAGCACCCACTTTTTTTAAAACATGAAAAAATTGTAATAAAACTTGAGGAAATTGAGGTTAATTTTTTAAATTAAGTATTCAAATGATATGAAATTAAAATTTATCTAAACTTGGGCCCTATTGAGAAAATTTCTAGAGAAAATCAAACAAGGTAGGAAGCTGGATAATTTAGAGGCAGTCAAAAGTGTTTTTATTACTGTAGTTATAAAGTCAGCTGCTATAACAGGCCATTTAGTGACACCTGGACAAAGGTTAGTATTAATGTAAAGGTCCTCAGACCCAAGTAGAGCTGCTGGTGGGCTCATGCCTGTGTGTGCAGTTGCTGACCAGACATCTCAGATTCAGAGTCTTATAAACACCTTAGCTCAGTGTGCACGGAACAGACCTCATCAGACAGACATACCCTGGCAGTCACCAGCCGCTGGCTTTGTCGCCTGTGTCCCTATCTCACTAAATGGTGCTGCCCAGGAAGAACACCCAGGGGCATCCTTGATGCTCCCTTTCCCTCCCCTCTTCCTTGCTAAGAAAAAACAGAAAAACATGAAATATGGTCCCTACGTACCCGCGAATAGCTTTCCTCTGCTTGGAAAGCTAAGACAAAGACGAGACAAATACAAGACAGATTGAGTCAGTAAAAGATACAAATCATAGAATAAATATACGAGACCCCTTATACTTGCCAGTGAATTTTATGAAACCACTGTGGTGTAGGGTTTCAGGAAAGCATACCATCACTCCAGGTAGAGATTGTGTAGTGGTAGCCAAGGTCATTGTGCTTGCTCTGGTGACCTGTGGTTTACCAGTGCTTCTGCCCTGATCCTTTTTACCAGGAAAACACTCACATAGCCCTTTGTTGATGGCTCTTACTCACAAGCGACGTTGCAATTTTAATCTTTTCATCTCCTGAGCCCTCCCGGACCACTGCTATAAACGCCTCTTAAGGTTGGTGAGCCTGTGTGCCCGCCTCTCTGGTACTGTTTTTCAGCATCCAAGCTGCTCTACCACAGGGTTCCAGGTTACAGTTCAGTGGGTACTGATAATGTTTCTTTAGTATGCCTTGCTTGTGAAAACACCAACTCCCCTTACCATGGTCCCCAAGGTCTGGACTGGCCTCGGGGACTAACTGAGCCGTTGTGCCACAGTCATTGCTTTAGGGTTGGTTGCATGGCCCTTAGGAAGACCTTCCATTAGTTGAGAATAACTGAAATATTGAAGCACTACTAAATTAGTGAATTGTGGGACAACAGCAGATCCAAATCTTACAACCATAAAGGAAGTTAGATACCAGCTGTGAGTTGACTGCTACTCAGTTTTTAATTCTGTGTGAGCATCACTTTAGAAGAAAGTGCTTGTTCAGTTTCCCTCAGAGCCCTCTGTCCTCTTATTGGGCACATGCCTTGATTTCATGAATTTCTAGGCACATTGTTAATCCCAAGTGCTGCAGCCCATTTCCAGAGCACAGTCTCAGGCATGCAGCAGCGGTCCCGAAGATTTGCACAGGCTTTGCTGATGACTGTGCTTCTTGAGTTGGGGAGAACCATTCATCTCTCCAGTTTTTTCGACAATAGGATTCCAGGATGTTTGTTAATCTTTCTCATAGACCATTACTATCTCTATGTCTTCCCTGTACATTTTCCTTCATTTCCCTTATTGTATCCTTCATTTGTTTATCTAATTTGTGACCAAATTTAACCAAGTCTGTGAGCATCCTGATTACCAGTGTTTTGAACTGTGCATCTGATAGGTTGGCTATCTCTTCGTCGCTTAGTTGTATTTTTTCTGGAGCTTTGATCTGTTCTTTCATTTGGGCCATTTTTGTTGTCTTGGCACGCCTGTTACGTAGTAAGGGGCGGAACCTTACGTGTTCACCAGGGCGGGGCGGCCACGTAGCTGCGTAGTGACGCTGTGTGTGGGGGAGGGGACCGAGAGGGAACAATGGCGGCCGGTCCGCTCTCTGCTGGTTTTCTCCAACGCACTCTCCTGTGAGTCCGGGAGTTTTTCCCGCTGCCGCCGCCTCAACCCCTACAGGAGCTTTCAATCAGAGGCTTTGAGGCTTTACCTCCCCACGCTGGAACTCTGGGTTGCGGGGGTCTGTCTCACTCCCCAGTTGTTCCTCCCGGTTTATCCTCTTGAGGGAGTGGGACGCCTGGTCTGCAGCCACCACCTCTCCCGGCCAGCCGCCGCCCGGCCCTGCTTGCTCCTCCTACCGGTCTGGATGAAAGTTTCTTCTTTAGTTCCTCGGTTGTCGGACTTCCATACAGTTCGATTTTCTGTCAGTTCTGGTTGTTTTTTGTTTTAAAATTTGTTGTTGTCCTTCTTTTGGTTGTGTGAGGAGTCACAGTGTGTCTACCTATGCCTCCATCTTGGCCGGAGTCTCCTCTATGTCTTTTTTGTATATTGCTAAAATGCATTTAGAGTAAATTTTTGATACATTGAAAAGGTAGTAATATTAAAAAGAAAGAAAAGGTAATAATGGCCCACTTATTTGTTGTCAGTTATCTCAGAAACATCAGAAACAGATCCAAGAACCAAAAACTGAGGAGTCAAGGCCTCTGAGTAGTTGAAGTTGTGGTTAGAAAATCCGTGTACTTCACTCACGAAACGGTTCCTCGAGCCTTCATTCGGAGCCCACTCACTTCTGCTCACAGTGAGCAGAAGGACTTTACAGACGGAAAGGTGGGGCTCTCAAACACAACTGCTGCGGGGAAGCCAATAAGGAGAAAGAGTTCCATAAAGTTCAGGCTGCCACTGTGGCTTTAATGTAGTTAAGCAGACAAACTCAACTAAGTAGCCCCCAAAACTGTCGATACACTTCAGTTTAGTACAATAAAAAGCATCCCAATTCTAATAATGACCCTGAGTCATTAAGACAGAATAAATGGTGTTCAGAGGAGGATGTAATTTTTAAAAGACTTCCACCAAAAATATTTAAAAATTTTTAAATGTTTGGTAATTGAAGGGAAATTTTTCAAAATTCATTTTTTAGGTTGTAAGAAAATACTAATGTACATTCTGATCTCTAAGTTAATTTTTATTGAAGCATATTTAGTGTAATTGACTGACAATGATAACAACTTGTATTTGTGTGAACTTTGTAGGTTTTCCTTTGCAGTAATTCTGTGTGGTGGGAATGTGCTCCACTAAGACCGAGAATGGTTGAGTGTTTTGGCCAAGGCCACACAGCTATAAGTGGTGACGACTGTCCCCCATCTCACGGTGCTATTTACATCCTGTAACAGACACAGGCACACTTCATTTTATTGCAGTTCACAGATGTTGCTCTTTTTGGGGAGGTGGGGGGGTGTTTGTTTGCTTTTTTGTTTTTTGCCAATTGAAGGCAAGACCCTACAAAAAGATTAGGACTTGCTCTATTGCAATGCTCGCTTTATTGTGGTGGCCTGAACCTGCCGTATTTCCGAGGTGCGCCTTTATCACGACATCGGTACCACCTTACAGACATAGCCACAAGGTGCCTTCTGGGTGAGGTCCTTATCGGGGAGGGGGGACTCCTGACCTCTCCTGGGACTCCACAGCTGCATGAGGAGTCCTAGCGTTGGACCTACGGTGTTGGGCTGTCCTGAGGGAAGGAGATAATTGTAACCTTTTGTCTTGTAAAGCAGCTTTAACAACAGATTTCAGTGATAGTTTCTTGATTTTATTTTGTTTTGTATTTAGACATGTTTCAGCAACTTTATTCCCCACTTGGTCTTAAAATCTCCCTGAGTCAGGAACAGAGAAACTAAAATTGAGCACCTGCTTTTTGCGCTTTGTGCTTTATGTACATTATCTAATATCTCACAATAACCCTTTGAAATATTGATATTCAGTTCCAGCTTACAGATGAGGAGACCAAGGTTCAAAAAGATTACATAATTTGTCTCAGATTTTGTGGTTAGTAAGTGTCAGAGCCAGAAGTAGAATACAGGTTTCTTAGATTCCACAATCTTTGTTCTTTCCATTAAAACCCCACTGCTTCAGAGGCCAGTGGAGGGCTGGGGTGGGGGTAGGAGGCTGCTGTAAGCTACCTAGGCTCACCTTCCTGTAAGGCACCTCATGGCTGGGAGATAAAGTCACAGGTTGAAGAAAAGAATTAGCTGGAAGATATTATCAAACACCATCTGTTCAGCACATTTATTAAGCTGCTCTCAGCGCTCTGCCCTGTCACATGAAGAGTCAGATAATAGGCTCCTGAGGAAATACAATCCAGAGAGAGACTGAGAATGCGTATAAAACTCCGGAACATTGGGGTACTCCAGTGCATGGGCTCAGTAAGACCAGACATCCCGAAACACAAAGCTGCTCTTGAAAACACTTGACTGTCTGACCCGGAATTGCCTGTAGCCTATTTTGAATCTTGTGCCATCCTTTCCTGCTGCCCCCACTGTCTAGCTTAAAGGCTAAGAGTTGTCCTGGATAACTTACAGAAATGATTGAAAGGGGTTCTTTAGTATATAATAGAAAGACTTCCTGTGGATTATTCGAAAATGTTTGTTGAAGGTCTAAGAGAATGCCACAGTGGAGTTGACTGAGACAATACCACCCTGCACTGACAGAGCTTACAGCTTACAATGTCATTTCATATCTGTCCCCTCACTTAGAGGCTAGGAATCAGAAACTGCTTGTCATTCCATTTTTCAGGGTTTGAAATGTGAAATTATTGATCTCTCTTCCACACGCCAGGAAAGGGGTAGAAGGACTCCTGCATTGTTATTTGCAGGATTAAAAAAGTCTAGCCAGTTGGTCATGTTGAAAAACCATATTAAAACTATAATTTCTCTAAGTACTGCTAAACCAACATTTATAATACAGTGTGTCTGAATTTTTGTCAGTGTTATGGGCTTATAAACCAATAATTACTTAACAGAAACACCCAGGCCTAAAACAAAAATATTATGTTGAGCAACTGGAGTTAATAATGTAGCCAAAACTTTATTTTTTGAAAAAAAATTTTATTTTCAATATTTCTTCTTTAGAAGATAAAAATTATTTGTGAGTGATCACTTAAAAATATGAAGGATGTTGTCACTGAAATTGAGAATAGAACAGCTTTATATTTTAATTAGGTAAATACTCATTTATTGAATCAGAAGTATATATGGGCATTTAGAAGCAGTTTTGGCCAGAGCGTTCACTCTCTTTACAACATGAGTAACATAAGATGAATTTCATGATATAAAAATGGTTCTTTGGAAAATGACCATACTAATTTCCTTCTTTCTCTTTGTCTGTCTAGTGAGAAGTCAACAGAAGCAATAGCAGTAGATTCTAACAATCAGTCGAAGTCCCCCCTGGAGAAGTTTATGGTCAAACTGTGCACTCATCATCAAAAGCAGTTCATTCGTGTTCTGAACGATCTGTACACTGAATCCCAGCCGGACACCGAGGACCTGCGACCTTCAGATTCTGGAGCAATGGATGCATCCACTTGCAATGCTGGTTGTGCCCAGCTAAGCACCAAACATAAGGAAAACGATGTTTTGTGTCTCGATATGAAGTCTCCTCCTTCTGCAGACTTAATAGCAGACTCATCAGATGCTCACAGCCCTCTATGCTTGGCAGAAAAGGCCTTGAAAGAGTCTCCTCCCAAGACAAACTCTGTAGCTGGAAGAGAGAATGCCTTGACTGCTGTCCAGAAAGATTCCTCTGAACTTCCAACCACTAAACCTGATTCCGGGAGTTCAATGGATAGTGCTACTCTGGGATACCTCAGTACATCTAATTCTTCCTCGTCCAACTCCCGTCACATCTCCAAGAGCTTGGAGGGGCAAACCACTGGACAGGAGCAAGACACAAATGTGAAAATATCTGAGGATGGCAAAGACCATGTGCAGAGTTCAGCTTTAGTAGAAAGCCTAATTGCAGTAAACTCGGCAGCTGAGAATAGTGAGGAGAACAGCAGCTGTATTGTTCCTCAAAGAAATTCATTCAAAGCTTTATCAGAAGAGGCTTGGGACTCAGGGTTTACGGGGAATTCATCTAGAACTGCTGACAAAGAGAACACTTTACAGTGTAGTTCAAAAACACCTTTGCGCCAGGATTTAGAGGCAAGTGAACAAGATTCAAGGCCAAAGCAAGAGAACCATCTTCACTCACTAGGAAGAAATAAGGTGGGTTACCATTTGCATCCCAGTGATAAGGGCCAGTTTGATCATTCCAAAGATGGTTGGTTAGCTCCCAGCCCCATACCCCCTGTGCATAAAACATCTAATGGACATTCACGAACCAAGATGTTACCAGCCTCCATCAAGACAGCACGGAAGGGTAAAAGGGCATCAGGGCTACGGATAAATGATTATGATAACCAGTGTGATGTCGTTTATATCAGTCAGCCAATAACAGAATGCCACTTTGAGAATCAAAGATCAATATTGTCTTCTCGGAAAACAGCTAGAAAGAGTACTCGAGGATACTTTTTTAATGGGGATTGTTGTGAGCTGCCAACTGTTCGCACGCTGGCCAGAAATCTACACTCCCAGGAAAAAGCAAGCTGCTCGACCGTGGCGTTGGAGGCAGTGGTCACGCCCAAGCAGACTCTTGTAATTTCAGCCCCGAGACCTATCGTAGATGTGCAGCTTCCCAGAGAAGACAACACTGAAGAGCCTAGTAAAGAAATAACCTCCCTCAAGGAAGGAGACGGAGATGCTTCATCTGAAAAGGAATCTCAAGAGCCCGAGGCTTGCCCCACAGTGAATAAACCCAGTCCAAGCAGTTCACCGAGGTCAGAGGAAACAACAGCCTCCAACCTGGTGTGGCCTCTCCCTGCTCACCTTCCTGAAGAGGACATGCCCACAGACATTTCCATGGTCTCAGTTCCCACAGCAAGTGGTATTTCTTCCCCTGAACAAGACCAACAACCAGTTGAACTGCTGGATACAAAGGAGATGAATGAACCTGAAGACTGTCACCTGGTTCCCTTTACTGAGAGCATTTCTGAAGAAGGCAAAGAGGATGTTGTTTCTAGGCCTCATTCTTCTCCTGAAATAGTCAGCAGAGCGGAAAGTTCTCTGTGCTCAGAAAATCAAAGTCCCCCAGTGTGCTTGGAGCCTCCTGAGAGCCTGGGAAAGGCTGAGGACGAACAAAACATCAGTACTGAGGCCAAGACTGAGGACGCTCAGGAGCTAGATACTGACCCGCTCTCAAAGGAAAGCAGCACTTTTACTAAGGAAAACCCCAGTGAAATTGAGGAAAGTGAGACAGCAGGTGATACAGGAAAATCAGAGGAAGAGAGCAGTGATATAAAACATCCTTCAGAAAAAGACCTATATGAACAAAACATTGACTCACCTGAGGAGAACTCAGACAAGAAAAAGAAAAGTAAAAAATTCCCTGAGGCCTCTGATAGGTGCCTAAGAAGTCAACTTTTAGATTCTTCCTCTGTTGACAAGGGCCTAAGAAATCAAAGTTCAGATTCTTCCTCTGCTTGCCCTGAAGTCAAGGTTTCTAAAAATCCTGGCGTAAAACGTTCTAAAAAAGAAGAGTACCCCAGTGGGACAACACCTGAGGACTCTCTGACCGAGGGTCTCCATCCAAAAGCCCTGGAGGACACCGAAAACCCAGATGTCAATGAAAATCCCTCTGAGAAGAATGCTGAGTGGGAGAGCGAAGGAGGTGGGATCATCACCAGGCAGACTTTTAAAAACATGCTGGCAAAAGAGGTCCAAGGGGACGAAGGAGATATTTCCTCCAGCAGTGGTCCTATAACTACAATTGGCCAGCCCCTGCCTGGAGAGAGACTGGAAATCTATGTCCAGTCTAAGTTAGGTGAGAATAATGCTCATGACCCCTTAGAAAGTGTCCCATGTACCTTCTCAGAGCAACCAGAAGAGAACACAGGACCTACTCCTGCACAAGATGTGGAGGGGGTTGTAGATGAGGTGGACAGTGCAGACACCCAGCAGAAAGATGATCATAGCGATGTGCCATCCAGTGCACTTGGGTTGTCAAGTAGTGGAAGTGGTGACACTGCTGGACCCCCAAAATGGGCACCAAGGCTCACGAGACAGACATCTTTGACCTACAACCTAAGACATGCTCATTCTCTGGACTCCTTGGATACTACAAAAGTGACTTCAGAAAAGGAAACAGCACAAGAAAACCCAGCACCAAAGGACAATGAAGCTTCAGAGAATGGAGATCCTTCAGAAGAGGATGACGCGGAAGCAGTGGTCGACGACCAGCCAAAGTTTGTGGAATGGTGTGCCGAGGAAGAAAACCAGGAGCTTATCGCCAACTTCAATGCCCAATACATGAAAGTTCAGAAGGGCTGGATCCAGTTGGAGAAAGAAGGCCAGCCAACACCAAGAGCAAGGAACAAGTCAGACAAACTGAAGGAGATTTGGAAAAGCAAGAAAAGGTCACGGAAATGTAGGGGATCACTGGAGGCTCAAAAGTTTTCTCCTGTTCAGATGCTATTTATGACAAACTTCAAACTATCTAACGTTTGTAAGTGGTTCTTGGAGACCACCGAAACCCGGTCCCTGGTCATCGTGAAGAAGCTCAATACTCGTCTTCCAGGAGACACTCCCCCCATCAAGCATCCTCTTCAGAAGTACTCACCTGCCAGCCTGTACCCCAGTTCAGTACAGGCTGAACGCCTGAAAAAACACTTGAAGAAATTTCCCGGAGCTACTCCTGCTAAGAACAACTGGAAAACACAGAAGCTTTGGGCTAAATTTCGAGAGAATCCTGACCAAACGGAGCCAGAGAATGGCAGTGACATCAGCCTTGGCCCCGGTTCTGAAGACAACAAAGAGGAAGTCAAGGAAGGTAGGAATAGCCATCCTCCCGCCAGCTCACCTACTCCAGCCAGTACCCGGATCCTTAGAAAATATTCCAATATTCGAGGAAAGCTCAGAGCCCAGCAGCGCTTGATCAGGAACGAGAGAAAGGAAAGCCCAGCTGGTCTGGCTGTGGAAGGTAAACAGAGTTGTAAAAGTGTGTGCATCAACCCTCTGATGTCCCCCAAGTTTGCCCTGCAAGTGGATGCCAACGGGTTTCCCATTAAGCCCAAGAGTAGTGAAGGAACGAAGGGGAGGAAAGGGAAGCACACGTCTGAGGTGCTGGCGAAAGTGGAATTTCAGAATAAACGCAAGAGGACTGAAGGCAGCAGCACTCAGGACAGAAAGGACAAGGGACCTGCGATGAAAGCCAGCAAAGAAAAGCATGTTGATGGAGCCGCCAAAACCCCTGCTGCCAAGAAGCCAGCTGCGAGGGACAGAGTCAGCCAGCTGCCCAAAAAGACATCTTTGAAAGAGAATAAAGTAAAGAACCTTAAAAAGTCCTCTGGGAAGAACTGTCCTCCCTCCAGGAAAGAAAAAGAGAGTACAAACAAAAGACCTACCCAGCACACCGCCTCCGAGACAGTGACAAAACCTGCAAAGCAAAAAGGAGCAAGTGAATCCTCTTCAAGGCCACAGAAAGCCACAAACAGGAAGCAGAGCAGTGGAAAGGCTCGAGCCAGACCCTCAACGAAAGCCCCAGAGAACAGTGCAGCCCAGAGGAAGCGAAAGCTGAAGGCAAAGCTGGACTCTTCCCACAGCAAGCGGAGGCGGCTAGATGCAAAGTGATCGAAGGGTGGTAGCCAGGAGTAAAACTGCTCTGTAGAAGAAGTAACCCTTTATTTTGCATTAACTAAATTCGCTTTTATAAGCTTATCAAGCCTTTCAAATCTGCAGTTAATGGAGAACACCACACTTTAAATGTCAGAAAATGCATCTCAGATGGAGAAGGGAACTTGCCGAGTCTTTCTCTGAGGCTGAGTAAGGGAAGTTATATATTATATTCTGGTTGTTCCTTGGGCTTTAAACTTGGAACCAAGCAGTTTTAGTTTTTAAAAGTACAGTGCCTTATTTATCCTTTCTGTGTTTAAAATTTACAGAAGCTAAAAAGCTGATCTATGTGATTAAAGGCTTGTATTTTATACTTGATGCACAAGCACTTGTACTGTAGCCGAGAGACCGCCATCATGCACATAAAAGTAGCTTTCCAGCCGCTCCCTGCAGCGTCTGTGCCTGGGCAGATGCTCCTCTTTGCCGGCCCCAGCAGTGAACTTCCCTCTCTGTCTCGTTTGTTTGTTTAAATGATATTTGAAAGCTAAACCAAATTATTTTTATGGTATGTGGAGAATGCAGAGGGCATTTATAATTGTTGTGAAAGGTTAATATTTCTGTTACCCCTTTTTAAAAACTCGTATTTGCTGTTCATCACTCCTCTTAGTTTTGATTTTTCTCACTTGAAAAAAAAAATGGATTCTAAATTATGTGCCCATGAGACAAAAGGTGTGTTACCAGGTGTGAATTCTGGTTTATGACTTCTAAAAATTATTTGCATTACTTGTTCTTACCACGCTTTTCATTTTTGCATTTTTGGCCTTCTAAGCTTGCTAGCGTTCTAACAGGGTTTTGTTTCCCCCGGCCCCACCTGCTGTAGCGTTTGCCAGTTAGGATAAGAGTGACTATTCTACTTTTCTCTTTCACCCTAAGTACTTTTGTACTCAGAGAAGGAAATAACTCAAAATGTTATTTCCAGTAACAGAAAAGTTGAAGAGTGTGCGTGTGCATGTGCATTTGGGTGCATTTGCCTCTGGCTACCAGCCACACATGTCTCCCAACCCCAGTTCCACAGTAAAACAATTTTTCTTCCCTGCGTGCAGTGCTAGGGGGTTCATGAGCTGGGTAATCAGCACAGACCACATAGTTAAATGTGGCCCGGGGTTTCTATGAGTATCCCGAAAACTACTTTGGCATTGGACTCAGAAAGGTCAAAAGAGCACAGCATTATGTAAAGGTCACAGCAAACTTGCAGTTGGAGGAAGCAGCCTCAGTATCTCACAGTGGGCCCACACACCCTGCACCCGGTGCTGATGTCTGTGTGATGAACATTTTGAGAGCGGGTGTCCGTTCTGATTGGTTAGCACCATCCCTCTAGTTCGTGTTTGTAGTATCACTCCTGCCTCTGCCATGTCAGGCGCAAAAGTGAGAGCTGCACTATTTGTAACTGATAATGTTTGCCTTTCCCAAGTGAAGCCTGAGATGGGTACATTGGCTTTACCTTGGTGCCTATAACCTTGCTCCATCCTAACACAGTGTGTACTCAACACTTCCATTGGGCCACCCTCCAAAAAAGGCTTGGTTGTTAAAGCCCCAGCCAGCTTCTCTAACATGCTCTGTCACCAAAATAGGCTTGTGTGGATAGTGGCCACTCTTTCTTTTCTATTAAAAGTTGTTCCATTTAGGTTGTTCAGATCAGTAGGTTGATAAACCCAGACAGACTTTTTTCCATGCTTTGGTTCATTTAGATCATGATAAAACAGGCCTTCTACCCAAGCTGTCAAAGACTTGCTGTATATGTACAGTGAAAACTGATGATGGACAGTGCTGGAGAAAAGCATCTGATTCATGGGAAATTAAGAATTGTGTCAAATTTCATAGATGGTGAAGCTTACTATTTTCCATGAAGCCTTGATTTTTTTCTCCTAATGTCTACTCTATCACATAAGTCCCTTTTTTTTCTTTTTAATATCTTTGACTATGACCATTCAAGAGCTACCTATATTAATGAAACTGCTGAGTGTGTATGTTGGCAACCCTTTCTCGGCATTACGTTGCACAGAAGCATTAATATGTTTTGAGTAGGTTCATTTTATCTTTAGAAAGCGGTTTTAAAGTTTAAAATAACTTTTTGTAGAGTTGTCACTGGATACTGCGTTTGTGGTGACTTACAGCTGAGGTTTGCCGATGTCAGGTGTGCCGATTCCTGTACACACGTTCAAGGTGCCCCCTTAGCTGCATAGAGACTGCCTTGAAAGGGTACCTGCATTAGGTTAGAGAGAGGTGCCAGGCAGTGAGCGGGCGGAACTGTTCCAGTTCCAGGTTTATAACTCATTCCATTTAGTTTTCTAAGTTCTTTTTCTTTTGTAAAAGTTTTACTTCAAGATAGTAGCCTTCTCTCTCATTCTAAAAAGCATTTGAGAAAAGTTAATATGTATGTATTTATTTATACACCTAACAATGCAATGGATCATCTTTAAAATCAACTTACACTTTAGTGATTACATTTAAATAGACTGGGATTCTACCTAATTATGAGATTAAAAGCTTAGAATTATTTTTGTATTTGTTGAATCTCGTTTTTGCGGATTCAGTTAATTTTGCTAATAGAAGAAAGAAAGAAAAAATAAACTCAAGGACCGACTCTGTAAGGCCCATTTACAGCTGCAGCAGATGCTGCCCCCCAGACACCTGCAAGCCCAGGCTTGACATTGATGCAGGTCTCCCCTTGTTTCCCCTCTCTTGCAAAGGCCTCCTCCTCGTAGCCCTCTTCACTACGGCTTGCCATCAGATGCAAAGGCAGTCTGTGCCACATTCTGGATTCCAAGTCAGAAGGGAGTTCTGCTCCTGGGCCTGTGCTCAGTGAAGCGACTGTCCCAATGTTGGAGCTGAAGTGGATGACTAGAGACCACTGGTGTGATCTTTCAGCTTTTGGAGGAGCTGGGAGACACCTGGGCAGCAATCACTGAAGCTCCCCCATAGCTCCCCAGAACTGGGCCCTCTTTGGAGACCCATTTTCTATCCCATGAGGCTTCCTGGGTTTGGGAGGACACCATAGAGACTGCCACCCGAGTCATGTCCAGCCTCACCCCGGCCCTTCCTCAGACACCTCACAGCAGTGCAGCACAGCAAGGCCGTGAACCTTTATTCTGCTCTTGAGTCTTCCTACATAGGAATGTTACCAGTGTCTGCTAATCTGCAATTGCTGGTCCCTTCAGTTGCTTAGGTAGGCCAGTTCTATTGTGTCTATTTCATTAAAGACTTCTACACAAGCCTTCCCTAAAAAATAATCTTAGGCTGTTTCTTTCATGCCTCATTGTTGTTGTAGTATATGGATAGAGAAGTGCAGTCCGTCATCCCTTTGCACATGCAGTACTTTTAGTGGAGTCCTGGGCACATCACATACTGGGCCGGTGAATTTCTCGCTGTTCAGACAGGTTGTCAGTAAAACACTTCCAGTTACTTTGAACTGAAGTTTGGTCTCTTTCCTGCCTTGTGATGGATTCTGTGTTGGGGAGGGGGGCGGCCGGGGGGGAGCTGTCACTCTCATTTATGGGCAGCATGCCTATTGCTCAGTGGACCTAAGAGCCAAAAGGAAAGGACAACATGCTATGTGATGCAAGCTGGAGAGGCTCTAGTGTCACCATCAGCCAGTCTGGTGTCTTACCATCGAACCTGGGTCTGGGATGGAATTTGCTAAGATGCTTGCCCAGGGACCACACCTAGTCTTTTGGTTTTAGGGCTCTCTCTTGGCTTAGAGATGCTCTTCAAGAGTCTGCAGCCTGTGGGCTGGTCACTCTTTTGTAAATAAAAGTGTATTGGAGCACAGCCACACCTGTCTGGTGTGGATTGCCTGTGGCTGCTTCCCCGAAGAGTTGAGGGGCTGCCACAGAGAATGTGTGGCCCACAAAGCCAGATATTTGCTATCTGGACCTTAAAGAAAAAGTTTGCTGACCTTGCTTGAGAAAATTAGCCTTTTTCAGAAACAAACATTCCTTGAGGTATCTTCTCCTTTCTTCTGCCTCTTTGCCTCTCTGTCCTCTTGTTTTCTTCCCCTTTTTACTTCAATTTTGCTCATCCTTTTACATTTATTTCTTCTTACTGCAAAAGAGACAGATTACATCATTGCTGTAGCACATTGAGTACCAACCATCTCCTGAAACTTGAGCAACCTTAGCCTCATATCTTCCTTTTTAGAATTACCCATTTCAGTAACCGAAATGAGGTCCCCTTCAGCCAAGAGACGGAACCCCAGAGCAAATAGGAATTCCGAGTTCTAGAACGTAAGGTCAGGCCTCTCATTTCACTGTTTTGGTCATGGACCTGATGCCAGCTTCACTTCTTGTTTTTTTCTAAAGTAAGCCAAGATTTTGTTTCTTTCAAAATTGGTTGGGTGTTCAGTTTTCTGAAACTCATTTCGGTATGGAAAAAGTCTCCATGAAGAGAAAACAAAGTCTAATGACGAACCCAAAGCCTTGTGTGTTGTGTAATCCTTGGGGCCAGCTTCTAGGAAGGTACAGCTATGGGCACTGATCTTTTTCTCAGTCCCATATTCTTCTTTCAAAATAATTTTATTAAGGACAAACCAACAAGTAAAAAGTAGAGGCTTGAAGTGCTTTAGAAAGGAATAATAGAAAATTGGGACATATTCTAACCTGAGTGTGACTGAGAAGTTATCGTCAATAATCTTTAAATCCAATCCAGTCAACTTCCAAGTTGTCAGTCTTCCCCTTCCCCCAGAACTCAAGGGTAAGTTTCTGAGCTGTTTTTTAAAGTGAAATTGAATGTCATGTTGGTGAGCAATTTTTGTTAGTATCCCCAAAAGAGGGGAGCTATTTCAATTGTTTCAAAGCAGATAATTATTGTTTTGAATTCTTAGCTATAAATTTTTGTCTTATGTCTTGATACCCACTGAAATTCTACAGGTTTTTTCTATAAATATGAAATCACATTTATGTATGTCATCACACCAGCAAGGCCGTCCTCACATCCCAGCAGTAAGTACTCTTCCCTGTGCTTACTCCCACATTATCTTCAGGGAAAGAATAAAATAAAGTAAAAAGGTTATTGTATTTAAAACAAGCAGAATTATGGGAAGCCTTTGAGGCAGCCATCAATATAATCATCCCTTGAAACATCAAAACAAATTGCTATATTCTACTGTACATGGATTGGAAAACTTTGAAGGTCTGACCTTCAGATTGAAACCCAGACTCTGATGCTGCTCAGGGTTTTGTCAGGCTTTGCCGGGGACCCGGGGAACCCCCTGAGCACTTGGCAAAGGGTATCCTCGCTGAGCCAGAGCTGGTCAGTTCCTTCCATTACCACCCATCTGCCTGATCTTCCTCTTCACCGAGCTGGTGGATGACGCTCTGTACTTTGGAGTCATCCTTTGCTCTGTCCTTCAGAGGGGGTGGTGAGCAGTTAATGCTTGCCTGGTAAGCACAGTGCCACAGGCTTTGTCACCTACCTGGGACCATTCCATTTAACACAAGGCACTTAATAGGCAAGCCATGTGAAAGTGTAGACTTCCTATATTTTTTAAAAAAACAAGTTGTTTAATATGCCAGAGGTTGGATGAATGCATTTTACCTTTTGTACAAAGGGTCATTTAAAAAAAAAAATAACAGACCATATGTGGCCCTCACAGCCTAAAATATAAAATATTTACTATCTGGTCCTTTACAGAAAAGGTTGACCCTTGCAATAGGTCATTCAAAATCAAATTTTATGGACAGGTAGGTACAAACTTTTTTTTTCCCATGTAGCCCAGCATTGCATTTCTTCCCTTTTGGATTTTTAAAGTAGCTTGTGTGTTCATCTCAGCACACGGCTGCTGTGGCACATTGTCCCTGAGTGATGTTTGTGTGTTAAAGAAAATACCCCCTTCACTGAATCGTAGACGTGCCACCTTAGCTACTAGGATAAGTATCAAAGGACAGCGTTTTAAACTGAAGTACTACAGTCTTTGTCATGCTCATGAATCAGGGTGAACTTGACTCTGGAGAAACATTCCTCCATGGCAGTGCTCAACACAAATAGTCTTTGCTTATTGGAACCTTAAACCCAGACCAGCCATCCTGAGCTCTAAATTACCGACGTCTCGATATTCTTGACACACCAGCAGCTTTAGACCGAAGTTCAGAGCGCTCTGGCCTGGCCAGCAAAGCTGACCTAGTCCGGCCTGACTTGTCGCTTTGAGGAGCCGCTTTGTCTTCCCTCTTCTGCTTCTGCCACCAGCCCCTACCTTGGAGGCGTCTTCTCTGGGAAGTCTCCCACCTCCATGTGCTTCACTGGAGCATTTCGCCTTTCATATCTCTTGCTTCTGATGTTTAGCCATTGGGTCTAAATTTATCAACTTTCTCTCCCCTATTTTCTGTATTCTACACCTCCTGTCTTGTAGTTAAAGCTATAGTATTGGGGAGCTAGTTTGTGGGAAAGAGGCTGTACAGGCAAGATTTGCATAATTTTGTATATTTATGCCACAGGTAGAGATTAGTTTTAGAGCCACTGTAGCTTAAGGTGGTTAGTTTCACCAGTGGCTTCTGCATTCTCAATAGTTCTAGGGTACTCTGCTAGTGACTATGGTTTCAACTACATATTTAATACATATTTATACACACCACTGTGGAATTTATTTCATTATGTAAATAGCAATATTTTCCTGTTCAAATGCTTCTATAGAAAGTATTTATTTTTAACAAAAAAAAAAAGAATTGTCAAAAGGGCTTTCCAAAAACGTGTTCTTTCTAGCCACCCGTCCCCCAGCTACCGCACTCACCCACTGAACCTTCACACAACACAGCGAAGGCAGAAGGACGGGGCCTTGAAACCCTCACTGTTTGGGGGCAGATGCAACATGGATTCGGAACCTGAGTGCATTCCCCATGATAGACTAGTCTCCCCATAATAGAACAGAGCGGGTCTCCCACTGTCAGTGTGGCTGTGCCAGGTATGGCACCATGGCTGGCCTCAGGCAACCCCCTTTTTGCAAACACAGTTGGTACGTTCACCTATGTGCTTCAGCAACCTGTGTAGGGAAATGAGCCTTAGTTGTAACCCCAAGGAAATCCAAACCCATACCTGTGGGATATGGAGAAATCACTGGTTGCCTAAAGAAAGCATTAAGTTGTATTTTAGTCTTTCTCATGTCTGTGAAAGACACGTATTCCCAGTCTCATCAACCATGGGAGGCACACATGTTTTCTTTCACACCTTGATAGTAGTCGTGAGCAATTGGCTCTCTTCCTCCTTTGCTCCTCCCCCACTGCATCTCAGCAAGCATCTGTGCAGATGTGGGCCAGCCCCACCTGTAACCAGTGGTAACAAGACCATCTGTTCTAGGATGTGTGCAGTTTTACTTCTCAGGAGACCCAGTCTGCAGTTCAGAGCACCCCTAGATGTAACGGAATGCTGGGCCCTCCCGTGTGGGCCTCACTCTGTCGGGCCGGCTGGGCTCAGGCCTGCGGCTGCAGGACTACAGGAAGGTTGGATGGGCCACAGGGGATCTCGCCATCCATTTGAATCACCTTGCATATTGTGGCTTCCCTTTGTCTTTTCCAAACAAATGAGGAGAACACTTGAACAGTTATGCTGGAGAATGGCTTTTTTCTATGATACTATTTGTAAGCAAATCTGATTTTAAGATGAAATGTGAATGGGTAATTAGATGCCAGGGAATTTAGCACTGAACTAGACAGAACTTTTTTAAACTTTGCAGTAAGAAGTAAATTTTGCTCGCATCTAAATGTTCGCAAGAAGTAATGTTGTAAATAGTTTTTTAAAAAATATTTATTATATGTGCTGGATACAGATTCATGTTCTGAGCGATGTTGGTTTGCATGGTAGTATTGTAGAAGAATATATTTTGAGCAGTGGACTTCCTTTCATATCACAGTTCACACATGAAGAACGAACGAAAACCAGCAGGTTGAGAGCTGTTTGGGGCATTTGATCTGTAACGTTACATCAAATCCAAGCTTTAACCGCCCCCTCTTCTCATCTGGTTATGTTATATATTATGTGTGTGTGTGTGTGTTTGTGTGCGTGTGCATGTGTGTGTGATATGAACTGGTCAGTGGTCAGTCCCAGATCTGCAGAGCAGATTCCCAGGTGTTCTTTCTGATGTGTTGCCTACAAGCAATAAGATCCTAGGTAATAACATTTATTCCGGGTCCTGTGTGGGCCCTTGTCTCAGAGGATAGGGTGGGGGGTAGAACAGCTCTTGCTAAGACCTCTTGCCTTTGCCTAAGAGGTTGCTGTACTTGAATTTTCACTTCTGTTTGTCTGCACGCTCCTTCCGGTCATAGAACTCTAGCAATGGATGAGAAATCTGCCAGCACCAGACACATCAAAAATTGGGCATAGAGATTGAATAATTATCCATTTTCCATGAATTTGTGAGGGCTTCCAGCATCTAGTTGAGGCAAAGCTCATTTGGCTGTAGAGTAAATGTAAGAACTGTTTACATTAGAAATTTAAATGGCCGATTTAAAGTCCTTTGACTCTATCTGACCTACCTTGCAAAGCTAGCCCATTTCCTGGAGTCCTCTGTGCCTGGGTTTGAAGTGTCAGAAGCCCCCTCCATGTCTGGGCTTGACCCTTTCCGGTGAGTACAGAGAGGGCAGTGGCTGCTCCAAGCCTCCCAGCGTGTCCAGTCCAACAGGTTTCTAAGCTGTTTAGCAGCCTCTCCTTGTGACCGTAATAAACTTTACAAAAAATACCCCACACCCAAATAACCATTAATAGAATAATGTAGTTTTTTAGGCTTTGGGAATATGTCTTCTCTTTTGTATTTATGATGGTGTTTGGACTTTTTCACTAGCGTTATTTTTAGATTGAAGTGGGTGCATTAGGATAAAACTTTCCATTGCTGAGCCTGAAAGCAAGCAAGAGGAAAGAAACTGACCTATGTCGTCACTGGGAAGGTGACTACTTGTGGTGGGAGGGCGGGGAGGGGACGCTGTAGATTACGGGGGAGTAAAATAGAATTCTGGCCTGAGGCACCCCAAGTTTTATTACTTTGTAAGAAATGATCCCCTTATTAGTCTCCCTTAATCTCAACAGAAGCCTGCTGTTTACCCTCAGGGAACAAGTAGTTTTCAAAATTGAGCTCCTCCAAGGTCACTGGCTGGTGCCTGTGTGCAGGCATTGGCCATCTTTGTGAACTCATGGCATTATTTTCCCATATGCATTACAATATTGAGAAATTCACCCCCAACCTGTATGATAAGCACAGCCCAGGCTCCTCCTTTAGGCCAGTGTTAATGCCTGTGAGGGCCCCGGGGGTCACAGGAGGCCCGTGCCCTGTGACTGAAGCTCAGGTGCCGTGTTGGTGTTTTACTCTTTTCAGGACCTGTCAGAGGAGTTTAGGGTGAGGGCTGCAGATCCAGCTGTGGACCCAGGGAGCCCCAAGATGAATCTCTACCGTTCCTTTAAAGGTCTTTCTGGTTCCTCCCAGTGTTGTCATTGCCAAGGTCCATCTCGTAGTTGTTCAGATGTGCTCCTTTTTGCTGTCTTGTGAGTCTTAGCCAGTGGTCCAGGTGCCCAAGGAGAGTCTCCGAAGGGCCTGCCCTTCCCGACACCCAGTGTGTCCTCCTGACCTGTGTGTACGTGGTCTTTCTAAGAGCAGTGAAGTGTGTGAGAAATTCTGCAAATGGTTATCAGACATCGGCGTGTATCTCTTGGGCCTGGATTTCCACTGTGTTAGAGAGTGTAGGAAAATACTGTGTTGTTAATGGATGAAAATTCAATGTATGCTGTGAATTTGTTGGTTTGAAACATTGAAAAATTTTCATTAGACAATGTTTACATACCTCACCTGAAGAACCTTTGAGAGTGTATATATGAAATTTTAAAATATATTAAGTTGCTTTAAAACAATATGTATAGCTATAAAAGTTGAAGTTATTTTAACTTTGAATATGTACCAAGTCTCCTAAATATTGAAATCTTGTGGATTTTGTTGTGCTTCTGTGTTTTACTTTTCTATTAGGCAATGTAGGAAACTACGTTCTTGTTGGTGGTGAAGGGGCCCTCACTGAAATCCAAGCTTGGAAGGATTTCCTTTGTTGTTTCGGATTTTTCTTGTTTGATTTTAAGGGATGGGGTGTGGAGCTAGCGGATGTGTGGGAGGGATCTACCCCATGAGCTTTTTCTAGGCGCTTATTTTACTGCAGCGTATTAAACTTCTTTGATATTAAAGTGTGTTTGTGTAGTCACTGGAAAGGGTGTCCAATGCATTGAAGCCCAGCATCCAGCTCGCAGCCTACAGCAAAGTTGACAAGTTGCCAACAGGGACCAAAAAGCAACATTTCTAATACTTCTGCCTCGTCCCAGGCCGCCCTGCCCACCAATTGAGCTTAAAAGAACAAGGTTGGCTGGATCTATGGCCATTTTGTGAGTCATGCCTGACTTCAAGGTAAAGCAAACAGTGGGTGGCCCCTTGGGAATTCCCATGGCCGAGCTGGAAAGGTGCCAGTGCTTCATCCAGACGGGCAGGGAGCAGTGGCCTTCCTCTGGCTTCTGACCTCAGGTAAGTGGCTTTTAAAGGGGTGATGTGCACAGCCGCCAGGGAGGGCTGCCCTAGCTCTCTGCGGCCCACATTGGGGTATGGCCGAAGGCGGCAGGAAATCTTTCCATTTACTTCCTCATGACCTGTTTCATTATACTCCTTTTTAAGATTTTATTTACTTATTTATTTATTTTTAGAGAGAGGGGAAAGAGGGGGAGAAACATCAGTGTGTGAGAGAGACATCGATCAGTTGCTTCTCACAGGCCCCCAGCTGGGGACCTGGCCTGAAACCCAGGCATGTGCCCTGACTGGGAATCGAACCAGGGACCTTTCAGATCGCAGGCTGGCCCTCAATCCACTGAGCCACACCAGCCAGGGCTGTTTCATTGTATTTTTTTTATTTTTTAGAGAGAGGGGATGGGAGGGAGAAGGGGAGGGGGAGAAACGTCAATGTGAAGGAGAATCATTGATCAGTTGCCTCTTGTATGTGCCCTGACTGGGACTGAACCCACAACCTAGGCATGTGCCCTGACCAGGAATAGAACCAGCGACCTGCTTTGTGGGATGATGCTCACCGCACTGAGCCACACCAGTCAAGGCTGTTTCATTATATTTTTCCAAGTCTCTTTAAGATGGATCTGTTTAAGGGTCCAGTGGGCCAGGGGCTCATCCTGTGGAATCAGCCGTGACTTCACTAACAAGTTTATCCGACAGTGGCCACTGCCATGCCCACTGCACCCAGTGACAGTGACCCGCAGCTGGCGGCTGGGCCCCCCGTTCTCAATTTAAATTCGGAGAGTTTTCTTGTTCCAGATGAGGACTTTTTACTGTTAAAATAAACCTCTTTCCCTCCAACGTTCATCCTGTGATAGAATAACTAGGATATGAACCAAGAGGTTCAAACTGGCTGGCTCTGAGGGCGTGGGGCGTGGGGATGCTAGCCACATGTTATCAGCAAATCCAGAAAACTTGGCCACTCTGCCTCCACCCCCGCAGGCGCTGTGGTGCCCGTTGCCTTGGATGGCGACATCCTTGTCACCGTGAGACTTGGCACTCACTCTACTTGTAACTCAGGTTACACACTGGTGGCTCACAGGTGTTTTGTTTTTAGCCTGTTTTTTTTTTTAAGATTTTAAAACTAGGAATGTTGACATAAAAAATGATTTCTGGCTTCTCTTTTAAAAAACGATAAAGACGATCTGACAAAATCAGCGCATGGTGAGAATCAGCTGGAGCCCAGTCAGTCGGGAAATGTGCCCTTCAGGTTACCACTGTCTCTGTCAGTTACCATTGGTCCCTTTTTTTGCAGCAGGGAAGGAGGTCTCTGTCCCTGCTGCTTTGTTGGAAACAGCAATACATGGTGGCCAGAGGGCGTGCACCCACCTGACAGGTACGTACTGGCCACTGCAGACACTTGGGCTGATAACCCTGTTTGAACCCGTTTTCTCTCGTGTGTCTGATTCATCACACTGCCCCCAGAACCCCTGTGGTTACCATCACTGCCCACTGTCAAGGTGACTGTGTGTTCAGGGGTGGCTTGTGTGACCATCACCACAGCTGGGCTTCTGGTGAAGTTAGTCTGTGTCCTGGGACCCGAGGAGGGCCAGCCGGGTCTTCCTAGCGTCAGGGGCCTAGGGCCTGGCCTCACTCTGATGCCATCTTGAAACTCCTGCATGCAGTTTTGTATGTAGTTGGAAATTGAGCAGAACCATTAAAACAGCATGTTTGCCTCCTTCCACCACTGATCCCTGAGAACTGCTGTCCTGGCAGCAAGCAGGCTGACCTTACAAGACAGTCTGAAAAGCCACACAGCTTTCTACTTGGTTGCCCTGATGCTCTGAAACCTCCAGGTGAAATATGGCTGTGGCTGTGTGCACAAACTTACAAAAGGTGGGTGCGACAGCAGACCCTGGAAGGGAAATGAGGCGATCTCCGCATGAGCTGTGCAGTGCCAGGCTCTGCCCTCACACTGACATCCCAGGGAGCGATGGCTCAGCCATCTCCTGGACTTCCCCTCCCTTCTGCAGGAGCAGCGGCCCTCCTTTGCCACTTCAGGAGAACCAGAGAGTTCCAAGGGCAGCCGTCCCACATGTGCTGCATCCGGGAGCCACCGTGGACTGGCTGGTGTGGGGGCAGCCCAGAAGCCTTCGAACCTGGCCGGGGGCCTGTCAGCAGCCCAGCTCACCCTCAGTGCGGACAAAGAGATCAGCAAGGCAGAACCTGAGTGGATCAATGTCATGTTCACGTGGAAGACAACAGACAATATTCAACATGTTCTAAAACAACATTTCTAGGCAAAGGGCAGGTGCGGCTCCCTCATGGGCCTGTTCTAAACCAGTCTCTGTGCGAGTGACCCCAACAAGGCTACAGAACCCCCCAGACAGAATGTCACAACTACAGAGCATCTGCAAATCAAACGAGACCCTGGATGTTGACTTTAACATATAAAAATACTATAACAAAATGAAATACAAATATATATTAGAATCTGTTAAGTATTCTGTATAAAGAGATACTTTCGTGGTTAGGCTAAGAGCAGGCGGGGAGGAGACAAAGTCCATCTGGCCTTTTCTACCTCCAGACCCCTCCACAGGGAGCCCGGGCCACTGTCCTCTGCAGAGCTGCCAGAGCAGCAGTGTTCTTGGGACTCGCCTGCTGTGTCTCTTCAATGCGTGTTGAATGGAAACAGCCCATGGCGATGTCAAAGGGAACTAAAGGTCTTCACCAAGGGGATGGCAAGGTGTGGAGATGACTTCTCAGACAGATGGCCTCGTGGTAGCGTTCCAGGACTCAGAGGGCCCCAGTGTGAAGGGGCCAGATGAGTGGGATTCAGGCCCTTAACTTGCAGGTTGGTGGCCAAGCTGAGGAGACTTGGTCCTTAGCCCCTTGCTGCCCTCACTCTTGTCCTGGCTCCCGATCTTGCGGCTCGACCAAGGGTGAGTGTGGAGCAGGGCTGGGACGTGGGGCATTGTGGAGGGGCCAGCAGGGCCCGCAGCAGGCTCACAGGGTGCTCCACCCTCTGCCATCCCCAGCCCATTGCACTGGGGCTGCAGGGCTCCTGGCAGCCATCACCTATCTGCAAGTGTCCTGCTTTCTGCAAAGTAAAGAAGCCCCTGCCTGTCAGGGTCCCCTTAAGCCCAGGAAACTGCTTTCTCCACGACAGTAGGAGGTGGTGGTGGCCAGAGGATTGGTGAGTTCGAGAACACCCCTGTTCATGGAAGGAACAAACTAGCTGCACTTGAACTTTCCTGCCTGCACAGCCTGGTACTAGATGTTCTCCAGAGTCCCTCAGTGGCTCAGAAACTCTAGGTAAGAGGGATGCTCTGTAACGAGGCCCATGCTGCTGGCCACGGGGCAGGGGCACTGTGGCTTTGCTCAGGGCTACAAGAAAATAGAGCCCAGTGCCTGGTGAGAGACAGATCCTCCCCAGTGGGCAGGACAGGGTCCTCTTTCCATTACAGGGGTCCTGGGACTGAATCCCTGTGGCCTGAGACTGAGGGTCATGGAGCACGCCAGGTGCCCATAGTCACAGGAGGCTCCTGCCCTCTACTACTCAGCAGCGAGGCCCTTACGCCCCCTACCCCCACCACCATGGTGGCTGAGGACACAGGCACACACCACCCCAACCGCACCTGCTCACTCCCCTTCCCTACCTTCTGACTGCAGGTGGAAGGAGCCTGGAAAAGAGTGAGCTCACCGCCCTGGCCCACCAGGACTCCCCAGGAGTACACTGGGGAGACACCTGAGACAGGAGGGCACGACCTGTCTTCCAGCCAACTCGCTATTTAGGCTCAAAGGTAATCTTTCTACATTTTCATTCTGCATGGGAGAGAAGCATCTGTAGTCGCTTGGTCTCGTATTCAGTGACACTTCAAATGCCAATTCCTTCCTTGCAAACAAAACCTATGGGGAGCCGCTCCAGCCAGGGCCATGGCTGCACCCGTGGTTGGAGCCCTCGCCTGGCCCACTTCTTCCCGGGGCACCCTGGTCGCCCTGTGATTGGTTGGCATGTGTCCACGAGGACAGAACACCCACAGTACCCAGGCACATAAATACTTGCTGATGTGATTAATGAAGATGGATTTCTGATTCCTGCGGCCACCCTCCTGGGGGCCGCAGTGGGAGGGTCCCCATTGCTCTAGTCGTCCCACCTCCCCTCCCCGTCTGAGAGCTGAGGAGACTGAGGTCCACGGGGAAGAACTCTGCACAGAGCAACAGAGCCAGCGGAGGTTTCCTGATGCCTGGACCACTGGTCCTTACTGGTCTGCAGCATGAGGAGTTCTGAACCCCATCTCCTCAGGAGCAGACCCCGCCTGGCCAAGCAGCCTGGCCCAAGCCCCCTACACCCTGTCCCCCTGCCATTGGCTCAGCAGCAGGAGGCTGATGGCTGGGGAAGCCCAGGACCAATGCCCCTTTGGTGGCTAGTGTCTGGAGGTGGTGATGTTTATACTGCTGAAACTGAGAACCCCCTATCCTTTCTGGTGGAGTGGGTCCCCCATCCCAAGAATGGTGTCAGTGACCATTTCCTCCGCATGAGTCCCCTCCTTGAAGCTACAGTGGTCATCCCAGAACTTTAGGGTTCAGAGGTTTGGTCCTCAGACACATCTCCACCCCTAGCCTTTGTCTGGAGGGTGCTCTGCCTGCCAATCAGCCCAGGGGCAAGGGTCAGTCCCTCTCTGGCCAGCAGGAAGGGCCCTTCCCCTCCTCAGCCTGGCCTACTGCCTGCAGAAGCTGTGTAGCAGAAGGAGTACAGAGTCAGGCTGGGGGGCTGGCAGTCCTTCGAGGTTATCTGCGGGAGTTAAGGGACTCTGGGGCCAGCACGGGCCACAGACTTTAGAAAAAGGCTGGTTTGGGAAGAAGCCAGTCCCTTCTTCAGACCCAGGTAGGAGACAAGGAGAGAGTGTCACTATTCTGCACTTCTTGGCCTGACCTCATGCACAAGTTCATTTAACAAAAATCTATTAAGCGCCTATTTGTGCAAGGCACTTCCGGAGAGGGTGGTCTGCAGCCAGGCCTCGCCCACCCACTCAGCCCCCAGCTGCTTGAGGTTGGCTTGAGAAAAGCTGCCTGGCCCCCAAGAGGTGGTCCCCAGACCACACAAGAGGGTCCAGGCACCCAGAAGCCACTTGGTCATGGCCTGGCCCCAGCCCAGGCCTCCTGGTGGCCATGCTTCTTGCCAGCCCTGCCCCTCCTCTTCCCCCTCCCCATTGGCGCTGGGCGCTATGCACAGAGGGCACAGCCACACTTGGTGGGCTTCTCCACCTCCTCAGCAAAGGAGGTCCCATCGCTGCACTCAAAGGTGAACTTCCTCCGCTTCAGCCGCAGGCCCTGGCAGCAGCCCTGGCCCGGGCACGAGCCCCGGCACTCCACCCATGACAGCGGGCGCGTGGTCTGGCAGATGGCATAGCCCCTCTGGACCTGGTGAAAGTCCCGGACAGGGTCCCCCCGGCACTCGGCCCCTGGATGGGACAGACACCAAGAGAAAGCCTCAGGGCACAACTATGGGCCAGTGCTGCCCACTGGGAGGCAGGAGGAGGAAGAGGAGAGAGGAGAGGGGGAGGGCGGCATCCTTGGAGGTCCTCTAGCTCTCAGAGCCCACCTCGTCCCCAGCATTCTCCCTGCCCAGCGTGCACATGCACGATTCCTCCTAGGCCCACAGTGCGGTCAGTGGGGAGGAAGCACTTCCTAGCTGCCAGGGCACAGACTGGGCTGCCAGGCTCGGGTGGGCTTCCGTTGCCAGAGGACTGCAAGAAGGCTGGAGGCCTGGGAGGGAACAATGTTGGAGAAGGAACTTGTGCTGGCAGGGTGTGGCCTAGGGGACAGTAAGGTGCCTATGTTCTGGATTTCTCCAGACTCTGCCTGCCCCCCACAGCACTCTCCATTCCAGCAGAAGCATCTTGGTCCTGCAGACCAGGGAGGGCATCCCCAACCCTCAGACTTCCTGTTGTTCCCAGTCCCGAGGCAATGGGGCCAACATGCAGAGGTTTGGGCAGGAGCTGTTACCCCCATAATCTCTTCTGTAAGAAGAGACTGCAGCCCAAATGAGCACTTGCCCCAGATAAGGGGGCTGCAGAGAAAGCTGGGCCAGGGAGAGATGGGGCCCTGTCTGGGGTGGGACTTGGAGCCCACAGGGTGGGGGGCCGTAAAGCCCAATAGCAGCCTAAGGTACAGAGAGGGGCAGGGGCACAGGGGTTGCTGAGGTTGGGAGGAAGAAAAGGTCAAGTTCCTAAAGCCAGTGGTGGGGAGGGACTCTGGAGAGGGCACATCAGGAGGGGGGGCCCTGACCTTGCTCGCAAAGCTCGCCCGAAAAGCCAGGGTCACACACACAGTGTGCCCCCTTGGTGGCCAAGGTCTGGCAGTGGCCGTGCAGGCACTGCAGGCCCCCACATGGGTCTGCAGGTGCCCCAGCCTGGTTGCACAGGGCCCCCGAGTACCCATCCTGGCACTGGCAGCTGTAGGAAAGGGCATCAAGGGGCACACACTTCCCGTGGACACACCTGAAGGGGACAGAGAAAAAATGCCGTGAGGATAGGCCAGAGCCGATCTGAGGCCCACCCGGGGCACCCACACCCCCCGTCCTTGGTGTCATGGGATGTGATCCTGTTCATGAGATTGAAACACGGAGTACAGTGTATCTGTGTCTGTCCCTAGGGACCTTTCCTGCCGATGGAAATTGAAAATCAATAATAAAACCCTATGTTAGCCACATGTCCTGATTTTGGGATTTAAAAGTACTGTCTTTCCTCACCACAGGGAACGAGAACTTCTAAGGAAGGGAAAGGAACCCGCAGGGAGGCGGGGTTTGTGGCTCACTTGTGGCCATGACAGGGGCTGTCAGCTGGCTGGTCGCAGTGCAGGCCCCCCCAGCCGGCCTCACAGTGGCACACGGGCCCCGGGCTGGCGTTGGGCTGGCAGATGCCATGCAAGCAGTAGAGCTTCCGGCAGGGCTCGCAGCCTGGCACCACGCCCGGCTTCATCCGCGTCTTGGTGAAGTCCTGCAGCTCGTTGTTGATGTACAGGTTCCGGATGCATCCGTGGAAGCTGGTGCCATTGAGTATCTGCCACAGGCGGAAGGCGGCCGAGTTCACGTCCACCGGCATCCCTGGGGTGGCAGGGCTGAGCTGAGTCAGGCTTGGACAGTGCCTGGCACCTACCTCTGAGGTCTGTTGGGCATCTCCACAGTGTTCCCTCTTGTCCTTGGCATCTGCCCTGTCCCTGTCACCCTGGGCCAAGGTCCCTGCCACCTTGGAGGGTCCAGGCTCCTTCCCCAGAAGAAATGGAAAAGCTGCTTTCCCTATGATCAGAGCCTGGGTGCCAGGCATGACAGCAGCCAGCTGACAAGTGAGGGTCTGGGTGCCTGAGTCTGGGCACCCGAGTCTGGGCACCCTTGCCCAGGGCTCCTTCCTTCCCTCTGGAACCCCTGTTTTTACCTCCCACAGACCCCAGGAGCAGCAAAGGACTGGGGCCTAGAACTCAGGTGTATGGTACTTTGTGACCTGCTTTTGAGGTCACACTTCACAGCATCCCTCTGAGGTAGGAGTTGCTAAACTCCATCGGATGCTCAGTGCTCAGCGACTTGCCCAAAGCTGCCCAGTAAAAGTAGTGAACAGCAGAGCTGGGGTGAAAGCCCGGGTTCTCCACCCCTCACACCTGCCCAGGGCCTAGGCCAAGGCCCTGCACAGCACTGCGACAGCCTGGCTGCATCCGGGAACCTGCTCGTCTGGACCTGGAAATGTCCGCAGGTCGTATTGCCCGGTCGCAGACAGGGCAATTTAGCCACAACACCTGTAAGGCCAGCTGGGCAGTCCCCAGCTAATGCAGAGTCTCAGTGTTCAGGCCTCCTGCAGCGGCTCTGGGCCTCTGAGGGTCCCAAGACTGGGAATGGATGTTGAACAATTGGCAAGCCCCTTCCAGCCCAAAACCAAGAGAAAGGATGCCCACAGTGCAGAAGACATCAGGGAAAATCCCAGCTAGTCAGCCACTCACCTCACCTCCCAGGCCAGGCCCCGGTCCCAACTCAGGCACTTAACCCTGTAAGTCTAGGCGGGCCAGACAGCAGCCTGGCTGCTGGCAGGGGAGAACAATCCACCAGCAGCTTGGCCATTCAATGGGACCCACCCCTACCACCCAGAAAGCTCCCCCCGCCCCACCACCCAACCCCAGTCCAGAGCCCCAGGCACCAGCTCTCCAGGGCCGAGAGCAACAGAGGCCCCACCCAGGCAGGCTCTCACCATCACCCGATGGAGAGGCCTGGGGCAGAGCAGGTCCTCACCTCCCACATAGAGGGGGGCCTCACTGTTTAGTGTGTAGTGTTTGCCAAAGTTGTCCATGGTCATGGGACTTCCGCCGTCAATGGAGAGATTCACCATCTGGTCAAAAGTGACCAGCTCAACAGTGTGGAACTGCCCATCATTGATCGTCTCAGCACTGGAAGAAGATGGGGTGCCCCCACCCCAGAGAATGAGCTTCATTTTGGCCCATCTCCACCTGGACGCTTCCCCAGAAAGGCCATTGGTCCAGCAGCTGCTTCCCAAGGGACCACATCTCTCAGGGAAGAAACTGTGGCGACTCGGTGGCCTGTGGCCTAGTCTCTCCTGCTCCCCTGGGGAAAGCTGAGAAGTCTGGGGCAGGGATTTCCAACCCCATCCGTCTCCCCCTCCCCACTCAGGAGCCCCTGTGAGGTGGTGGAGGGATGCGGAAGGATGAAACCACTGCCCAGGACTCAGAGAGCCTCAGACCCAAGCTGGGCTGCACTCGATGGTTCAAATGCCCCTTCTACTGGGGCAGCCCAGGTTTCGGTGGTCCCAGTAATGTGCTGTTTTTGGCCCAGGAGACACCTGAGAGCAACTGCGGGCCCGAGGAAGCCCTACCTGTAGATGGCAGAGCTGGGGTAGCTGCCAGGGTCGTAGCTGACACGCACGTGGCCCTGATACAGCTCCACTGCGATGTGGTCATTGTCCCCGTTGTACAGCAGGATCCCATTGTCCTCTGCTGTGGAGACCTGATGGGCAATGGCACTTTCTCTGCAACCCTACCCCACGCAGCAGCAGCAGCACAGGCTGGTGGGTGGAGCAGAGGGGCAACCCACGATTGGAAGAGAGACTGCAAGGACTTTGGTTAAAGTTTTAAGCTCAGAGTTAACCCCGGCTGTGCTCCAGCCACATGTAAGAAACCTGTTGGCAGCATTGGAGGCTGAAGCTAAGGAGTAGTTGAGACAAGCGGTGGCAGGAGAGGACCCTGCTAAATGTGGTTTTCTGGATCCAGTCACCCATGAGACCACCTCCCTCGCTCTTCTGTGAGATTGGTTTTGTGACTCAATAGCCTTTCCAGTTGTGCCAAAACTAGTTCAGGCTGAGAGGCTGACACAGACACCTCCCCATTGTCCTGGGCAGGGATGAGTCTTGACGCTCTGACCCGAGGCCAGGGTCCCCCACTGTCTGATTCCCCTCTGTGACCGGCGCCCTGGGTGCGCACCTGGAGTGTGATGTTGGCCCGCGGCCAGTTCTGCAGGTCAGTGAACTGCAGGTAAGTGTCCCGATCCACAAAGTTGACGCTGAGCAGCTTCTCACACTCGGGGCCGCCAAAGCCCGGGAGGCACTGGCACACGGCCTGGCTGCCCTGGTGCACACAGTTGGCCCCGTTCTGGCACTCAGTCCCCTCACAGGGGTTCCTGGGGGCAGGGGGCCGGGGAGGCGTCTCACAGAGCTTCCCACTGAGAGAGAAAGGACACAGGTCAGACAGGGCAGGGCACAGGGGCAAGGGGGCACCTTCCTCCCCCAGGTCCTGGAGGGAAACTCACTAAACATTTTGGGAAACTGGATCCTTAAAGCAACAGAAGATGCTCCTAATGAACATTTTTTTCCGAGAAAACTAAGAGCCAGAGGGTAATGAGAAACAAGGATGGTCCCTGGACCAGCAGCATTGATGTCACCTGGGCACTTGTGAGAAATGGAAAACCCGCTGAATCCGTTTTTTTAACACCAGGCCAGGTGACTCGTGTGTACATTAAAGTTCACGGGTCACTCACTGCTCTTGCCTCATTTTACAGAAAAGAAAACTGAGACTTAAGACACAAGCAAAAGAGAGAAAAGACTCAAATTCCTGCAGTAAAGAAAGAAAGAGGGACCACTACCACCCACAGGTGGCTCTGATCCCTGCTGCAACAATCTGCAGTGCCCCCAACAGCCAGAGTGTGGAAACAACCCAAACGCCTACCAGTGGATGAATGGATAAACCTGTGCCGTGTCTTTGTGCAACGGACTGTCACTCGGCCACAAAACGGAGTGAAATTGACGCCTGCCGGCACGTGGCGACCCTCACAGACACAATGCTAAGCGAGCGCGGTCAGAAAGGACCACACACTGTCTACTTCCGTTTATATGAAACATCCAGAATAAGCACATCCACACACCCAGGCGCCAGTACATCAGTGGTTGCCTAGAGCTGGGATGGAGGGGGTTGGGGTGACAGATAGGAGGTGCTGAGCTTCTTTCTGGAGTAAAGAGAATGCTCCGAAATTGATTTTGGTAATGAAGGCATAGCTCCGGGAATATACCAAAAGCCATTGAATTGTACATTTTAACCAGGTGAATTGTATGGCAGGTAAATTATATCTCATTAAAACTGTTAAAAAAAAAGGACCCAAGCAGATCCTGGGAGGTGGGCAGCCAGAGGAGGGCAGGCGCCTTCCCCTCCCAGCCTCCCAGAGGAGTCGAGATGCAAAGGTCAATGACCTTCCTGGCAGGGTGCGTCTTCAGAGGTTTCCTGAGTGCTAAGTGATGGGGCACCGCCCACTAATCTGTGCGCGCCTCCCACTCCCTCCTTCGAAGAGGTTGGGGCCTCCACCCACGTTCTGAGTGGTTAAGTGATTTTCCCAAGGCCACACGGCTGTGCGGACACAGCCAGGCTTGAAACCCCAGGACCCCACAGGCAGGCCTCGCCCTTCCTCTTTCCCCCGACCATGTCTGGGGGTCCCTACCAGCCCAGGTCAGCCCCCCATGGCATGCTCAGGGCCCTCACCTGTAGCCCTCTGCACAGAGGCAGGAGTAGCCGTTCACTTCGTCAACGCACTGGGCCCCGTTCTGGCAGCGGTGAGCTCCACAGTCATCCAGGTTCTCACTGCAGTTGTCCCCTGCGTAGCCTGGTGTGCACTCACACCTGGAGGCAGGCAAGGGGGCAGTGGTCAGCCAGCCAGGGGCTTGTGGGCTCTCTGTGTGGCAGAGAACCTCCAGGCCTTGTGGGTCTCAGGAGTCCCCAGCCTGTCCTGGGACCCTTTTATAGGACAGAAGAGAGCTTGTGTGGGTTGGGGGCGCTCTGGGTTGGGAGCGTGGACACCTAGCAGCAGGAGGAGTTGGGAATCTTGTCGGGACGGACCCAGACCCACCACCGAGCACCTGCCAGACTTCTGCCCCTTCCGGGTCTGCTCAGCTACCGTCCAGCACCCGGCCCTGAATCATGGGGCTCCCCCAGCCCTCTTTCCCCAGCATCCTGGCCCTGGCAGGGCTAGCACCCAGCCCTCCACCAGTGCCTGACTCCAGGCCAGGCTCCACCTTCCCTGCCCACGCTGTGCCTCACCGCTCACCTGAAAACCCATTTCAGCCTACAGATAGAGGGCACACTCCTCCAACCCCATTCAGTCACACTGTGTTTGTGAAACTGCAGGTGGGAGCAACATCTTAAAAACCCATGACCTTCACCTCACGCAGTCTTCAGGTGACAGCTCTCCATATATACCAGTAACAGCAATGGTGACTATAGTCAAGGAACCTTTTCCAAAACTCCCGAGGCCAGGTAGGTTGTGGAACTGAGAATTTTCAGATCTTGAAAAGGTAATGTAGTGCTTACCACAGTATATTATGTAACAGGCCAGGGGTCTAGGGCGGCCCCTCAAACCAACGTGCCCATAGTTCTGCAGCGGAATCCACATCCACTCGCACCATGTGGATGGTGGGTGACTGCAAGTAGCCCATGTCGTGTGACAGTCAGCTTTTCCCACCAAATACATTCAGGCCAGATTTGACTTTGCTATCAAATCAACTTTTGGATTTCAGAGTTTTGTGGACTTTATAACTGGGGTGAGGACTTGTGAATCCAGAGCGATAAGAGCTATTTATGGAGCATGTATCAGATGCCAGACACAGAGCTGAGTGCTTCCCACACACCTGCTCATCCGACCCTCACAGCCACCCCAAGAGGAAGCTTCTGGTGCGTCCAGTTTGCAGATGGGAAAGCTGAGGCTCAGAATGGTGAAGCCATCCATTCGGGGTCATGCTGGCAGCAAAGCTGTCCCCATAACCACACCCCACACTGACACACAGGGACCCTGCGTGGCTGAAACTAAGCCCACTTGACAGGTGACGTATGGAGAGGCGACTTGGCAGCCCTCGCCCTTCCCTGGCCCTGCAAACAGGCAACACTGACCTGGGCCCATCCGGGGTGCCCACGCACTGGGCCTCGTGCTGACATGGGTTCAAATCCGGGGAGCAGAAGTCCACTAGCTGCTCACAGGCCCTTCCTGGGGAAAGAACGAGGGAGAGGCAGGAGAGAAGCTGCCCCCCATGCTCCGCCAGGCAGGCTGCCCAGCAGAAACCTCTGCAGGCACCGAGGCAGGGCCTCAACCCTTCTGCCCGTGGGAATGGGCTTCAGGCCACGCATGCTGGCCCTCAGCTCCCCACAGACACTCACACCCACATACCCACATACTGCAGGGGGCACCGGCACGTGTAGTTGCCCACACCGTCCACACAGATGCCCCCATTGGCACACACGTGCTCCACACAGTCGTCGGTGTTCAGCCCGCAGGTCGGTCCTTCAAAGCCAGCCGGACAGGAGCACCTGTGGGGCAGGGGAGGAGGGGGAGGTAGGGAGGCCCATGGCGGGAGCAGCAGCCTGGGGCCACCGGTCAATATCATCGTCCCAGAGTTTTGGTCCCTACTCCAGGCCAGGCCCCCGCTAGATGCCGGGTGTTTGAGGTGAACAAGACCAGCCCTGCACTCATGGGACTCACAGTCCAGTGGGGAGATGATGAGGACATGGGCAGCCAGGGGAGAGGTGGAGGGTATCGGGATGTGCTGCTCTGAGGCTGGGGGTGGGAATGAAGAGGCAGAGGACATCCAGCTCCTCCTTGGCGGGAGTGGTCAGGGCAGGCTTCCCGGAGGAGACAGATGATGAGTTAGTTAAGGACCCTGACAGGGGAGTGCAGGAACGGGAGGGAGGGCAGTGGGGCCAGAGGCATGGGTAAAGCCCAGAGAAGACCTCTGTTCAGTCCTCTGGGGGAGGTCCTGCTCATACAAATAGTTCGGGTGTGCGGGAGCACAGACTCCAGGCACCAGGAGAGAATGGGGCTGGAGCAGGCTGTGGGGAGCCTCGGAAATCAGTGGCCTTCCAACCAGGTACACCTTCCCCTGGGCCACCTGGGGTTTTCTGGGGGGGTGTGGGTCAGAGAGGTCTGAGAAGGTAACTTCCAGATCTTCCAGTTCTGTGGGAACCCTTCCCTGGGCTGACCTGCCCTGGCGCTCCACAGAGGCACACATAGCTGCCCGGGCCGGGGGCCTAAGACCCCAGGACTCCATGTAAAGGAACAACTAGGAATATTGATGTTTCAAAAGTGAGTGAACAAGTGGTTTTTGCAAGTCCTGAGGTTTCCCGTCCCACGTGTTAAAAGTAATTGGAGGAAGACCTCACAGGCCTGTCAGCTGATAGAGCATTAAACATAATTTTTGATGACAGGTCCCTCCGGGGCTTTGGCAGACAGACCCCGAGGGACTTCGCAGACTTGAGGGACACAGCTGCAGTGAGACTGCTCCTGTCCCTGCCTGTCTGTGTATGCGGAGAACTCACAGCGGCACACACGCAAGTCGTGTGTGTGTGTGCGTGTACACGCAGCTCTGTCTCATCATGAGATGTGTGTGATGAGACCCTACTTTTAAGTGGAATGACTACCAGTCAAATTTTGTAATGCAGGCATGTTGTTCTGCCCAATTGTTTATTCTTGATCATTGGAATGATAACCCAATACAAAAGAAACTTTTAAACAGAGGCATATGGTCACAAGCAATAACGAAAACTGTAAATTTACACTAGTGTACCCATGTTGGTGGCAGAGAAATATGACAGGCTGCACAAGAAATGTCTCTAGCGTAAAAACCGGCGACAGAAGGAAGATGGGAGGAGGCGTGGAGAGTAAAATAAAAGTGCAGTTCTTAAAAGAGGAAAGAATGGGGTAAACAGTTAAACTGCAGGAGAGCCGCTCATTTGTGTAATTTGTTAATGGTATCAAATTGCTGTGCTATTAGGGTTCCATTGGAGAACAATAGGAGAGTTTTATTTTTCAATGTTAATATTTACAATATCCTGAAAATGGCCTCCTTTGCAACAAAAAAACCTACACTTCCAATGAGAAATTTTAGCGGGCACTCCAAGAATGTGCGAGGATGTATGTAGTTTTAAAACTTGGTGGAGGGAGCGGTGTGTAAGCAAAGCAGTTTGAAGGCCACTGCTGTGGGGCAGGGCTGGGGGGTTCGTTTTCCCCCTGAAGATGGAGGGGGCATCAAACAGAGGGGTTTTAAGTAGGGTGAGGGGATCAGCTTTGCCTTTCTAAAAAGGCCCTTGCGAGCCTAATGGTTGAGGGGTAACTCAGGGAGGCTCCCCCTTTCTACCTACAGAGCCCACCCAGTGGCTTCCAATCTGTACTCCAGCTCCACCCTTCTGTGCCTAGGGCAGTGTCTGGGGGTGCCCTGTCAGCCCCTCCACTCTCCGCAGACATCCCCTCAGGAGCCCAGGGAATGAGGGGCGGCTGCGGTGGAGCTGCTGCCCAATCCCATAGGAAGATGGAGCCTATGGTAGGGCGCTGTTGCCTAGGCAACAGTGAGCCCAGAGGCCATTTATTGTTTTTCTCTTCACACCTGGTAATTTGGGTTCGCAGAGACAGGTTTGGCTATTTCTGCCGGTAGATGCAGAGCCAATTTGTTCGGCAGCAATTTATTTTCAGCAACTAAAGACACAGTATTCTTCAGAAAAACTCTGGGTCCAGGAGCGCTCTGGGAGTTGGGGTGTTCGGTGAGGGGCCCTGGGGGAAGCAGGCCAGTGTGTGTGGGTCCTTGTCTGTGATGTCAGCACTGGGAGAGGCTGGGACACCGCCTGCCTGTGTGGAACCAGGAGATGACAGGGCGGTTTTGGGGGGAAGGCTCCAGAGGGCATGCCTGGGACTAGCTCCCACCTCTGGACAGGCCTCCTGTCTGGGGGTCTGGGGTGGGGGCTTGACTGGAAGGAGGAGGCTAAGGGCCCTGCCTTCGGGAAACAGTGGTGCTACAAGCAGATGCTTGACCTTAGCTATTAGAGGCCTTGGGTTAGCAGAGATCATAGGGGCTTAAAATGCCCCGAACTGCCCCTTGGCACTGACACTGCATATGCCCTTGGCCATGGATTCTCAGTGCCATCAAAAGACCATTCGGGCACCTGGCAAGACCCAAGAGAGGCCTGGAGCGGGAGTGGGAGCAGGCGGCTCGGTTCCCAGCACCACCCCTGTCGGCCTGGTGGACCTGGGGAGGTTCCCAGTGAGCATTTGCTCCCTCTGATCCCACCCTCTATCTCCTCCCAGAGCACCAGGCCTTGGGGTGGGGGGTGCTGACCACTCCATTTGGAGGAGGGCACGGAAGCATGGGTGCTGGGCTCCATCAGCACCCTGCCCACCAGGATCCAGCCCCTGCAGGCAACTCACATGAAGCCGGCACCCTCGCCTTCCTGGGCGTGGCAGGTCCCGCCGTTTTCACAGGGGCCACTGGCACAGCTGTCCAGGGACACCTCACAGTCTCGGCCCTGGGGGGAAAGTCAGCGGTGGGGACCCCAGGGAGACCCAGGGAGTGGGGTGAGCCAGCAGAGACAGCCAGTGTCCCCGCAGCTCAGCCCGCCTGTCCCAGCATCACTTGTTCTTTCGTTCGCTCCAGTGCCAGCTCTGGAACGGGAGCTGTTCTGGGGGCACCCAGGGCAGAGTGGGGAGCCAGGCAGACCCAGCCCTGCCTGCGGCACAGGGGACAGACCTCCGCCTCCGCCTCAGCCTCCACTCACCTTGTAGCCGTCGGGGCAGGTACACCTGTACGCTTCAAGGGGGTCATTATGGCAGCTGCCCTGGTTCCGGCATGGGCTGGACAAGCAGGGATCACACTTGGCCTGCACAGCCAGAGTGGGGGGACCTGAGGCAGAGGGGCGGGAATTAGTACAGGGAGGGCAGGGGTGAGCAACCCGCGCCCCATGCCGCATCCCAGCCCCTGCCCCATGGGGCTGTATGGACTAAATGAGCTCCTCCACAAAAAGTGCTTAATGGGCTGGTGCTGGACGCCTCGTGGTGGTCAGGCCGGGGCCATCAGTGTGAGAGCGCCAGAGTCACTACTGCTGAAGCTGGGTGACCTTTCCTGGGTCTGCTCACACCCTTCTGAGGCAACTATCCCCAGCTCTGTCACCTGCTAACCAGGATAATGAGGGTGGCCACCTCAGCAGGGAGGCCACACTTAGGAGGAAGGGGCCATGTGCCTTGAAGTTGTTTCTCTCAAGGCCAAAGGGGGAAGGAGCCTTTCCCAACACCTCTCTGGCTACGAGGATGACCTTCTCCAGCCCCTCCAGGACTCCCTGGTCGCCCTGCCCTGAACTTGGAGGTGGATGAGGAGCTGGCAGCCAGGCTCCCGGGGCACCTCCCACGAGGGGCAGTAGGACCCCACAAGAACACACTGTGAGAGCAGCAGCTAACTCAGTTTTCACTTAGACCCCTTCTGGAAGTGGGGAAATGTCTGTTCTGCTCAGGCGTAAGCATGAACCGGAACAGAAACACTTTTCCGAAACAACTGGGAGGAAGTGCGAGGGGCCTTCCCAGGAACAGGTGGGATTCTGCTTCTTGGTCTGGGTGCTGGTCACCTGTGGGTGCTCAGTTTGTGGAAACTCAGTAACCACTCACTTATGATCTGTGTCCTGTTCTGCGTGTTACATTTCAAAAAGTGAAAAAAAATTCTTACTAGTACCAACACCACTCAATTATATAAATCCTGAGTAAATGTTTCAATGCAAATTGGCCTGCTCCCAACAGCTGAGCTGAGCCCCAGATCCAGTGCTTGGCACAGTTACCCCCATGCCAGCGTCCTGCATGCAGGGTGGCCCGTGCCCCCTCGTTAACCTGTGGCTGTCAGTTTCATTTCCGATGGTGCTCTGCGAGCTTGCAGAGGGCAGGGCTGTGCCCACGACCTCTGGTGTGCTCCCCCAGCCGTCCCCTGGCACAAAGCTGGGCCTGGGGCAGCCACTCAGCTGCCTCCCTCTGCTGAGCAGGGCTCCCGGGGCCTGGGCGGCAGTCAGTCATCAGTCAATCCCCGAAGAGCATTTACAGATGCCCAGGGTGAGGTGCCTTCAGAGCAGAGCCCGAGAAGCCTCTGGCCCCCGTTTTTCTACAAACATCAGGAGAGTGGCCCCTGGGTCCCGTGGGGGCTCAGGGGTTTAAGCTGATTGCTGAGCACAATTCCTACCAAAGAGAGGCCTGAGCGTTGAAGCTCCAGAAATGCTATTGCTATTTTTACTTTTTTTACATAACCCCAGGGAGGGATTCAAGCCCTTACAGCCTGAGAATTTTCTGCCTGTTTTCTTTTTCGTTCATTGTTATGTCAGGACTAGAAGGCAGCCATGCTAATGAGCTGCAGGTGCCTCAGTTCTGCCACCTGACCCCTCTGCCCAGCCAGGATCTGTGGCCCGCCGGCAGTGGGAGGTGGGGGTGCAACCCGGTACCCGCCACCTCTTTCTCTGCTCCTTGGCTCACCTTGGCATTCAAACTTCTTGGCAGGCGTGGTGAGGAGCAGCTTGCCCTCCATGTCTGGGGGCCCAGCGCAACGGGCAATGCCTGGCTCCTTGTAGCCTGTCTTCACCCAGCCGGACAGCCAGCGGAGGTGGCAGTCACAGTGCAGGGGGTTGGCACCAATGGCCCTGGGTCAGAGAGTGGAGAGAAGCGGGCATTTCAGCCTCATGGGCTCCGCCATCATGGGGTACCTAGGGTGCAGGGTGCTACACCAGGGACTGGCAACCATCCTGAATTCATGATCAGGTACTATGTCACCAGCACATTTCACATGCATTACCCTACTTGGTCCTCACCATATCCTACTATCCCCATTGGATGTGTTGAGACTGAGTCTCCAAAAGGTGGAAGCCCTTGTCTAAGACTGCACAGAGAAAGGGCAAGGTGGAACTTGAACTGGTGCTGTCGAGGCCAAAGCCTATGAATGCATCGCCTCCCTACAAATGCATCACCTCCCCGCTGCATGGTGAGAAAGGAACCAACACCCAGTGCTGGGACGAACTCCAGGGCTCTTCCTGCTACAGTGCATCTGATCAGCTCGTTAGGCAGATTTTCTTCCTCCCTCGCAAAGAGTGGGAGACTCCCGTGATGAGGTCACTTCCCTGAGGTCACACACCTGGGGAAGGGCCACCCCTGTGTCCAGACTCGGAGCTGCCTGACTCGGACGGGCACGCTCTTTGAGGAGCACACGGATGGACGCACCCTCACTGCACAGCTCTTTCAAACACTGCAGACCCAGTCTCTGCCTCGCACACCATTGGGAAGGGACTGAATGCCACTGACTCACACACCTTAATGTGGTTAACTTTATGTTACATGCATTTCACCTCCATTGTTTTAAAGGCGCATTCCTACATCACTGATGGAGCGCAAAATGGAGTAACACAGACAAGGGAATTTTGTGATATCTATCCAATGACCAGTGCAGTTGCCTTTGGTCTAGCGATTCTGCTTCCGGGAGCTGGTCTCACAGATCTACCCGCACAAGTGCACAGAGGCACCTGTGCAATGGTATGGACCGCAGCCTCTTTGGAACAGGAAGACTGGAAACTCCTGGTGTTCATCGGTGTGGGACATGCCTGAATGAACCACGCTGCATCCACATTTCAAAAAAGTCTTCACCCATAGTCCCTGCCAACCACAGAAGGACACGTGGTCACCACGCCCAAGCATGTGGCCTTCCGGTCTTTCCTATATTGACACATATCACATCACAAGTTATATCCACCCAAGCAGCTCACTTCTTGTCCCTGAACAGCATGGCTTACAGACCTTTTTCCAGGTCAGTGTATATGAGTCCATCTCATTCTGTCAGACTGCTTCCCAGCGTCCCCAAGGGCGTCTTGGAGCGCGTATGGAGCCCCTGCCCTGTTGCCAGACATTCCGGTTGTTTCCAACAGCGGTCAGCACTCTGGTACACACCTCTTTGTGAAGTGAGCATTTCTCTAGAACAGATACCTCGTAGGGCTCAGGTTGCAGAGGAAGTGCATGTAAAAAAAGATGTTAACAGTTGCCCTCCAAAACAGGTCATGTGGACCTACATGCACCAGCTATGCGAAGCCATGCCTGCCCCTCACATCCTCGTCCCAACTCTGTCTACGGCCAACCTCTTCATGTTTTACCAAGCTGGTGGGCAGTGAGACTAAAAGATGGATGAGACATGGGGACACATCCCCTTTGGGGACACGAAGGGGCCAGAGTTCTTTGATCCAGCAAACAGAAAAACATCAGAGCTTCGTGCCTAAAATTCTTCACTATCAATGGTACTTTGAAAACGTCAGGCTGTGTAAGGTCAGTGAGAACGAGCCCACGTTAGGTAACCAGCAGCTATGCACGCCATTCTCCACCTGTGTCTGGGAGCTGCAGAGGCAGCGGCCCCCTCAGCTGTGGCGGTCTAGGAGGGCAGCAGCGAGTCTGAGCGGGAATTCCCCAGGTAGCACATCTGGTGACCATGCACCTTAAAACGCAGGCTGAACAAGACCTGGACTCTGGCCCGGCACAGCTGCCCACTGCCCACTGGCTGGGCGACCTTGAATGGCTTGTTTCACGTCTCCTGGGCTCACTTTATGATTCGATAAAGAGCCCGCAATCTGGAGAGGGGAAAGGACAAGCGCGTATAACCTGGAACGGGCGCCGAGGGAATAATGCAGCTTGGAAAACAAAGCCAGTGCAGCCTCAGCCTGCAGTTAATTGTTCTCTGTCCTGATGTGCTGACAGCATCCATCCTGGCTAATGGGGCAGGGGACACTTTCCTCTTTCCACTGAACAGAGCTAGGGCTTCTCAGAGGTAGAGGAAGCTCAGACACTGCATTTTTTAAGCTGCAGGGTGTTTAAAAAAAGACTTTTTTAAATAACTGGGGTACAAAAATTGCGGTATTTTAAGGTGTTTACATTTACCAGATTAAAATGTTTACCATAACAAGTGCAAAGAAAGGTAATTATGTTATTCACAAGATAAAGGCAGAATGTGCTTTGAAATATTTTCTGTAGTAGGCTGTGGGAGGTGGTCTGGTAATGAGCCAGAAGTTTCAAGTTCATTGTGAATGGCTTCTTCTGTCAGGCCTGTAGCTCGTTTAGAGAAAATGCCAGAAAGGCTAAGTCTGAGGCCGTGGTGAACACAGAGGCCCTGGGCAAGTCATAGGGTCGTCCCAGCTCCCAATTCCCACACGTGTCTCCTATAAATGGCAGCGAAGTTGCACTGCAAATATAAGTGTCCCTTTTCAGCTCTTAATATTTAAAGAATAAAGAATAATTACATCTACCAACTTCAGTGTAAAGTGAATCAAAACTCTAAATTATGGTTTGACGGACACGTGCTTCCCTAGGGAACAGACTCAGAGCCACACCTGACTCAGTATTTCAGGCTTTAGTTTATCCCGTGGCTGGGTGCTGTGGCTCACTCAGTAGTACTAGTAGAGCATCTCCACCCGGGGACCACTTTCCCCACCAACAACCACTGTGCACTTAGTGGGGCGTGGAGAGCCACAGGTGCAGCTGAGACGCAGCCACGGGGACCACAGCGAGGCCACTCGTCAATCCAAAAGGACTGTGGATTCAGCCCCAACCAGCGAATAGATAACCCTGTGTCATTGGCCTTCGGTGTAACTTGGGCACAGTGGCAACAGTGGATATTGTGTGTGTTCATGCCAGGACCCTGCCGGGCTTCTACTCATGTAACTGGGACCAAAGAGCTTTCCCGTGGTTGTTTCCCAGAGGCGCCCACCGTGGCTTCAGCAAATGCCAGCACTTCAAGCTCTCCTCTGCCCGAGCCCGTCCGCCTCCCTGCCATGCATCTCCTTCTGCTGGACCGGGGCTTTGGGGGGGCACAAAGCATGCACCCCTGCAGCGCCTGACACCAGCAGGCATCGGTGAACATTTGGTGAATGGATGCCGGCCTAAAAGCATGAGAAGTGCATAACCCTCAGCATGAAAGCAAATTCAAACATGAAAGAATCACCCATCATCCCATATGTGTACCGAATTTAGTTCTCCTATGTTCCCTCCCAGTTCTTGTGTTTATGTCCATCTTTGAAATCAGTATACCATCTTCTTTATTCTACACATTTTCATCAAATAATAAATTCCAGCATCATAAGCATAATGAACTACTCACTTTTCTTTAATCATTGCATGTTTACTTTTCATGCCAGATTCTTATTGAACTCGGAAATCTAACTTCCCAGAGTACAGCGAACTAGGGGCAACAGCGCGTCAGGTCACAGAAACGAAGAATGGTGTTTGGGAGCCTTGCCCAGGACCTGACACACAGTGAATATTTGCTGATGGACAGACAGATGACTAGACCAGTAGACGAAAGGTGAGCTAACCGCCAAGTAAACACAGAAGGAGCAGAAGCAGAGAGATGTGCGGGGTGTGGCAGCCAAGAGCAGCGATCAGCGCTCATAGTCCTCCCTGCACGTTAGAACCACCGTGGACACTGGGAATACCTTTGTTCAGGCCGGGAAAGAGGCCCGAGAGATGAATGGATTGTCTGAGACCCTACTACAAGTTGATGGCAGGACAAGGACCTTATGCCACACATCCTGATTCCTAATCTAGAGTTCAGGGGGTTTAAACATGGTGAACCTCGTCCTCCACCACACCCTAGACCCACCCGCCCCTCCTGCACACTGCCAGTGAAAAGGAGAGGCCCAGGCTGGAGTCATGGTAGGAACAGAGGGCACCTCCAGGCAACAGGAGCACTGGGCACAAACTCTCGGGCACCCCTGACTTGTCATGAAGCCCTGAGCACGTTCCTCCCTCCAGACCGCACATGGCCTCTGAGAAGCTCAGAGTGAGGGCAGTGAGTCTACGCCACCCTTTACCTTTCCTTGACTCCTCGTGAGTGCTCGAGAAATCCTTATGCCACAGTTGCCACGCTTCTACGCAGCGGAGATCGTGGATACAGGCGTGCACTTACCCATATATTCCACCATGTATTGCATGTGCACACACCTGAACACAAGCACATGTACCGTTCCCAAGCGACGCCTAGCTCCATTCGAGACCCTGGGCATGAAGGGCAGCGTTTACTCAGGAGGTCGCTTCGTAACAGTGAGATCCCTTCCACGTGGATGCTGTCTTGCAGAGAGACGGGGCTTCGAAGCAGCGAACACGTATGATCAGCAATGCCAGTGCGCGGTTCTGCAGGACTGCTAAATCGATCTTTACTTACTTATTTTTTACTAACTGGACCTGACCCAAGGTCACCGTTCTCCTGAAGAAAATCTGAATTTATAGATAGGTATGAGCTCAAATTTTGTTTTGGAAGCTTTGGTCTTTGTTTGTTTGTATAGAGCATGAAGTTTTTTTCATTTCTCATTTGAAGAGCAAAACCTCTAGATTTTGAGCTGGAGACAAGATCAGAATGTATCTGGGTGTTATTTATATTTCATGGGGAAAGGGGAAAGGTAGTCAACATTTATACCAAGCATAAGAGATACACAAAAGGGGGGACCCAAAGGCATGCAGAAAGGTGGGCTGGATGACTGGAAAGGCCTTGCCTGGTGAGGTGGAGAACGGACCAGATCCTTGGCATCGTCCAGGGTAAGCCAAGGAGGCTGTGTGGGCCCGGAGCTGCGGCAGACCCTGGCCCCCAGTGGAGACAAGAGCAGACTCTCTCTCTCTCTGGGGAGAAGAGAGCATCTCCAAAAAATGAGCTCACAACCAAAATGTACCAACCACAGATGGAAAGAGGCCCCTGGGAATGGGCATCATCAAGAGCCATGGACAACAGTGTCCTTGCCTGGCCCTTGTCTGCAGCTACCACCTCTAGTCAGGCTCTCTCCACCGTGCTCCATCCTCTCCAGCCTCCACGTGTCCTGTGGCTTTCCAGGAGTTTCCTATAATTTCATTCTCCCATCGTTCCTTCTACCCACAGAACAAAGTCCAAACTCCTTAGCAGGGCACAGACACCCTTCGCAGTGGAATCCCAATGTCCCTTTCTAGAGTCTTCTCTTCCCCCCTCACACTCCTCACCCAACCAAACTATCCATGTCCTATGCTGGACACACAGCATCCTTGACTGTGTCATTTACTTTCTTGTCTCCATGCCTTCATGCATGCCGTTCCCTCTTTCTGGGATGTCCTTCCCCATCTTCTCCTAATGGCAAACTCCTAGTCTCTTTCCAATGGCAACCTAAAGGGCACCTCTTCTGTGAAGTGCCTCAGAGTCAGTCACTGCTGCCTTTGAACTTGTTTTATAACATCCTAGATGGCCCCCAAGGGCAGAAACCTTCTGTTAGTGAATTCTTAGCACCTCCCTCACTATGGTTACTCAGGACGTTTTTACTGAAGCAATTAAGAATATATAAGGAGCTTTAGAATCAGACACACCTAACTTCAAATCCTGTCTCTGTTGTTTCCTAGCTTTATGACCTAAAGAAGCTGCCCGACTCTTTAGTACCTGGGACTGTAAGATGGGCATAATAAATCCTGCCAACTAGGATGGAACCCCTCACCCATTCCACTCCCGTGGCCGACACCGCTGATCAGTCACTGCACTCTTCCCACTGAGTGAAGACAGGCGCTGGCATCCTTGGTGCGGGCCCAAGGTGGCCCTGTCACATTTGTACAGCTGCCACACAGCATGAAACCTACTTCTCATTTTGCCCATGAAGAAAACAATACCCACCGATAAAGCACTCACAGGTAGCACAGTATTTGTTCCAAGCCGACCCTCAGCGAATGACACTGGCTATTACTGTATTTCTTAAGCCTAAGACTGTTAGATGCACTACTGACTCCCCATGCTTTGGGAGGGGCGGAGAGACAGGACCACATTAAATAGAGATCACTTGTCAGGCACACTCTGATTTCAGAGATTAAAACATGGAAAAGGAGAGTCTCAGAACTGAGAAAATCCAGTGAGATTACTGAGTGAATGAACTTCAAGTAGAGATGCTGGTGACCCTAGGAGCCTCTCTGACCTGAATGTGCCTGCCCCCTCAGGCCCGGGACACTGGGTGGGAGGTGGAGGGCAAGAGGACGCAGTGACCCCCACGGTACCAGCCGCAGCCCATCTGGTCTGCACGTGGCCTTAGACCACAGCTGAGTCTCCAGGAGAGAGTGCTCAGTGTCAGCCTCCCCTCCAGGCACGGCCCGCTGCTTTCCGTCCCTTCACGGTCAGAACTGCATGAAACACACACAGCACAAAATTCGCCACTGGGCCACTTCAGGTACACGATTCAGGGGCAGCGTCAGCATCAGCTACAGGCGCTGTGCTTGGCAGCCACCACCACCGTCCGGCTCCAGGACCTCTTCATCACCCCAAACGGGAACTGTCCCCGTTAAGCAAAAACGCCCATCTCCCCTGCTCCCAGCGCCTGGCAACCGCCACCCTCCTTTCCATAACCACGACCTGGACCAGTCTGAGCGCCTCCTGTCAGTGAGATCACGCAATCTGTTCCTTCTATGTCTGAGTCACTTCGCACGTCTCCAAGGTTCATCCCTGTTGTACCTTTTTATGGCTGAATACTATCCCCTTGTGGAGAGACCACAGGTTGTTCATGCACTCACCTGATGATGGACACCAGCGTTGTTGCCCTTCGGCAATTGTGTGGCCAATGCCACTACGAACGTGGGCGTAAACATGCCCGAGTCCCTGCCTTCCATCCCCTCGGGCACATACTTGGGGAGGAATTGCTGGGTCATATGGTGATTCTACATTTAGCCACTTGAGGAATCAAGTGCACTGCTTTTTAAGAATAGCTCCTGCAGGTAGATTGCTTAGCAACCAATAAAGGGTCATTACCACTTCTATCATTGCTTGTGGAGAACCGTTCCCCATTGCTGCGCCTGACGAAACCCTGAATGTGTGAGAGTCTGCAGGAGGAGCACTGAAGGTCACAAACTAAATTTTGAATCATATCCGGGTGAAAGCAATAAGTTCTGATAGTCTCAGGAGGTAAGGTCTTTCTTGGAATCCAGATTCTGTTTAAATCCAAAGAGTTACTTACAGGTGAGACAGGGAGGTCACGTCTGCGAAGATGCCCTCTGGGAGGGTGGGGATGTCATTGCCGTGCAGGGACCTGAGGAGAGAAAAGGCTGTTGGTGACAAGCATGGAGGGTGGGTGCAGCCCCCCACGGAGAGGGGCGTGGGCAATGAGGGAGACACCCTGGCTCAGAGAGGCCAGGCAGAGGGAGCCCCCTGATCACCCCAGTAGACCACCCTGCCCCTCAGCCCTCCTGGGACTTGGTTTCTTCCACCCTCAATAACCCAAGCGGCATTTCTGTCTACGTTACAAATGGAACGTGTGCAGCCAGGAGCCTGAGGGGTGGCTTTTCTTGGTAAGGAAGTTAATACACAGGCCAACTGGTGGTGAACAATGTCACCTTGCCCCAGTGGGGCTGTCAGAGGGTTCGTGTTCATGGATACACCATGGGCCATCATAACAGGTGTGGCAAGGGGCCTTGGTCACAGGACAATAACCTCACACTGGGAATTCTTAGAAAAAGTTCAAGAATCTTGCAACACACTCCATCTGAACAGGAGACTCACATGCAAATTGGGGCTTCCTTATCTTGGATGGCCTCCACACACACAGTACACACAGCTTGGGGCAGAGAGCGACCCCCATTTCTCAGCTGGTTCCCCACTCATCCCTTGGACTCTCAGGACTGAAATGAGGGCGGACTGGCCTCCCTCCTTTGGACAGTTGGCCCTGTTGGGGCCCCAGACGCAGGGCCATTTCTGCCCATTGGGTGGGTAGCAGGGCCCTCAGCGGGGCAGGCTTCCCTGGAGGAATGAAGAGTGGGAGACTTACAGCAGACGCAGGGAACGCAGCCCCCGGAAGGCCAGCGGAGGGATGCACCGGAGGGAATTGTAACTGAGGATCCTGCAGGGAGGGGGGAGGGGGAGGGAGGGAGGGAGGAGACTGCTGTTTGCCTGGGGCTGCAGGCCTGGGAGGAACAGGAGAATCATCATTGAGGGCCACAAAGAAACTTGCAGAGGTGACAGAAGTGGTCACTCTCGTGATTGTGGTGGTGGGTCCATGAGTGTGAGCATAAGTCACCACGTACCAAGTTGCACATATTCAGTACGTGCAGTTTATTGTATATTAACCGTACCTCAATAAAGCTAGTTGAGAAATAATAAGAGAAAGGAGCCACTCCTATCTATCCCCGGAGAGGGCTTTGTTTGCCTTGCAGCAGCCAGGGACACTCAGACTGGGATTTCTTGGCCTCTGCACAGTGGACAGTTCTTTGTTTGGGGCTGTCCTGTGCGCTGTAGGGTGTTTAGCAGCATCCCTGGCCTCTCTACCCATGAGATGCCAGTAGCTCCCCCGCCTACCTCCCCCTGTGACAACTGAAAATGTTTCCGACATTGCCAAATGTTCCCAGGAGGGCAGAGCTGCCCCTGGTGGAGAACTACGGCCCTAGATGAGGCAGCTGCACACACAGGCTCACGAAGACTTGGAGGAGGGAGCAGGCCAGCTTGTGAGCAGACCCTGGGGCAGGTGAGTGCAGGTGGATGGAACCTCATTCAGTGCCTCGGGCCCACATTCTGCCCCCAGGGCCTGGCAGGCTCAGGACCCTGTCCCACCTCTGCTGTTCGATTGCAATGGAGCACAAGGGAAAGTTCAGAAGGTTCTAGGCACACTGGCTGTAAAATGAGGTGTTAGGAAGGTGAATGAGGTATGCTCTTAAACTCCAGGCAGATATAAAGGATTCTTGTTAATGCTTCCTTGGAATATAATTAAAGCAATCATTAAGTTATGGGCACAAAAATGTCCAGAGGGCCAGTGTTCACAATGGTGCAAACTGGAAACGACCCAAATACCCATGAACAGTGGGACGGGTGAGGAAAGCACGGTGTATCCCTACAAGGAATACTATGCAGCTCCGAAAAGGAACAGACCACAAGTTCACACAAGCGGATCTCACAAACATCATAGTAAATGAAAATACATATTCTGCATAATGCAATGTATATAAAGTTAAAAACGGGCAAAATTCAACTTCATTGTGCAGAAATGAACTTGTAGATGGCAACACTATAAAGATCAAAGGTCATCACAAGAGCCAGGCCCAGGCTGCCCTGAGCAGAGAAGGGAGGGCTAATAGCCAGGGAGGGACAGGGCGGCTTGTGGGGGACAAGCTGTTTTTGCCGTAGGTGTTTACACGTGTGTGCTAGCTTTATGATTATTTGTTAAACTTCACGTCTGTGATTTTTACACTTTTCTGTATATGTGCTATATTTCACAATAAAAAATATTCTTTAGAAGTGTTTTTGGCTGGCAGGCCCTGGCACAGTCCCTGGCGGGTGAGGGAGTCTGCATGTGATGCCTGTGAGGGACCAGGGCTTGGGGAAAGCCATGGCACGTCCTCCCACCACCCCCCCCCCCCCCCCCCCCCCCCCCCCCCCCCCCCCCCCCCCCCCCCCGCCTCCGGGACTCACAGAGTGGTCAGCTGGCTCATGTTGGTGAAGGACGAATTGCTTAAGGAACTGATCTTGTTGTTACTTAGGTCCCTGGAAAAGACAAAAGCCCCCAACAGTTTGGTAGCAAGAACTGGCCCAGCATTAGTGGTCCTTCCCCCTGTCCAAGGGTACCCAAGCCCCTAGTGGAACTGCCTCACGTTAGACCAAAGAAAGGTGGCCTCTCTCTTTGGCACTCTGTCACCAGCCACCAAATCACTCCAGCCCCCACCCCCTGCCATTGGAACAGTCAAAACACGTTCGCCACATTATTAGTAAAGACTTATAAACCAGAGCTTCAAAAGCCCGTAAGCCCGTGCTGCACAAAGCAGCCATCCGTGAGCTGAACGCCCCACACAGCAGGGAACTTGTGCCGGGGTGTCGCACCTAGGGCCCTGAGCACAGCTCACTGCAGCTAACATTTTCTGCACAGCCAGACTTCCTTAATGCAGAGAGCAGCACGTGGCTTTATGTCCCGGTTCAGGTCCTGAGCTAACTGTGGACTATTACAAACAGTTCTCCGGCTGCCATCGGCCCTCTGACCACACCTGGAGCGGCTCTGCTCCCAGCCACCCCGGACTTTTCCAAGAGCATCTGGCCGATGAGCAGATAAAGACCACTGAAGTGGGGTGCTAACTAGTCTGGGAGACTAAGAGGAGCTAATTGATTCTGAGGCTTATTTTTTTCATGAGGTGGAAATAACAGAAAAGCAGATGTTAGTCTAAAGAAAAATTTAGTTACACATACTTATTTGTAGCTGCCATATTTCATGTTTGGTTTGGGGGCCAAGGTTGGACTGAGAAATTTCCTGTAACCCTCTTCTTTTGCCCTGGCTCCTACCTTTGCAAGGCTGACCTGCATTAACAATAATTATCAGCCTTCCCTGGCTGGTGTGGTTCAGTGGATTGAGTGCTGGCCTGCAAACCGAAAGATCAAAGATCGCCAGTTCGATTCCCAGTCAGGGCACACGCCTGGGTTGCAGGCCAGGTCCCCAATTGGGGGCGTGTGAGAGGCAACCAATTGATGTATCTCTTGCACATTAATGTTTCTCTCTCTCTTTTTCTCCCTCCCTCCCCATCTCTCTAAAAATAAATAAATAAAATCTTTTAAAAAAACAAACAATAATTATCAGCCCAGAAGGAGGCTGGGGGAGATGCTGTGGGCAGCAGCAGACAGGATCTAACCCCAGGGAGCCTGGAACAATGCAACTTCTAAGCATGGCCACTAGGTGGCAAAGCAGTTCTATGCACAGAAGGAAGGGGTGAAAAACAAGCAAAAACAAACAACAACAAAAGGAATCAGCCACAAGAGGGGTTTGCAGGGAATCCCAGGGAAGCTGGAGCCACAGCAGTCGGATGCCAGTGGCCCTCCTGCGCTCTGAGGTGGGTCTGGGATCCTCAGGCTGCCTGGGTACTCACACAAGCTGCAGGTACTTGTAGGTGGACAGCTGCCCTGGAACCAGCGTGAACTGGTTCCCATCCAAGTAGCTGCAGGAGAAAACACAACACTTAGCACCCCGCCTTCGCCTCTGTCCCATGTGGAGAGAACCTTTCCCTGCAGCAGGGGCCTGATCACTCATTTCCTCTCCTACCTGTAGACCACCCAACAGCCCAGAACTGCTGATTGGAGGAGAAAACACACAAATTTCTTAGCCTGAGTTGGTGCCACCCCCAAAACTTGGAAAAAGCCACTGAGACTCGAAGCTGCCCTAGGCTCCCTTCCAGCTTCCATCTCAACCTCTCAGCCTCTGCCCTACCTGTGGGTCTTATCAGGGCTCAACCCTGGGCCCGCCCTTCCCTCTCACTCTGCAATCTTCCTGTCCTGATAGGTCTGATCTGCACAATAATAGCTCACAGGACCACCTGCCAGCTCCCCTATTACACACCAGCTCCTGGGCTCCGCTTCTGCCTGCTGGCAAGTTGTGTGAGGCCGGTTTCAGGGGAGCCCGGCACCTAAACATGCGCCCCCCGCCCCAGCTCAGTGTTTCACACCCAGTCAGGCTTCCCCCACTCCAGCAGCACCACGGTCCATGTCCCTAACCGCCGGACTCTCAGACCCCACGGCGATCCTCCAGCTCCCCCTGCTCCAGTCCCGTGACCACTGGCTTCTCCTACCTCCGGTCTCTCATCGGTTGCTTTTTTTTTTTTTAAGGTTTTTTTTCAATTGCAGCTGACATTGAATATCATTTTATATTTGCCTCAGGGGTACAGCATGCCCATTAGACAATTATTTACTTTGCAAAGTGACCCCCCGATAATTCCAGTGCCCACGGTTATACAGTATTGTTGACTCTTCATCATTTGCTTCTGTTCTGTCCTGACCTCCCCCCGGGTGCACACCGCATGTCACCCGTGCCTGGCTCCTGTGCAGCCAGCCACCTTCCGTCCTCCCAACCTCGGTCACCCTTCTGGGACCCACTCTTTACACGGCCACCCACGTCACAGTCCTTAAAGCCAAGCCCATCAAAAAGTCTCCCCAAACTTCCCCAGGTTCCCCACATCTGCAGGGTAGAGCTTGGGATTCAAGAAGCTGTGAACCTGTCCCCTCCCCACCCCCACCACCTGTCATCCTTGCTAAGCAGTGGCCCAAAGTGCCAGCAGCTGAAGCCCCAGCTGGGCTCCCTGCACAGCACCCTCACACCCTGCCACCCTCAGGGTGGCTCCCCCACACCCCAAAGATCCAGACAGCAGCAAAATCAGGGCTGTCCTCACCCTGACCCATCACTCTGTTGTCCTACAAAGTGACCTCCTGCCCATCTCTCTGGACCATCTCAGAGGCCCTTCGATACACCCCAGTAGCCCCACTTTAAAGCTGAGGAAACTGAGACATAGAAAAGTGGAGTGGTTTTTCCAGCATCCTCCCCGAAGAAGGCAGGCTGTCACACCTGTCCCGCTGCAGTCAGGGTTGCTCTGAGGCACCCAGAGCAACCCTGGGGGAAATGGGGGAAAAGGGGAAAACGGGACCTCCAACACTGCGACAGAAAAGGGGACAGGTGACAACGGGGTGGGCAAGTCACTGGACAAGGACTGCAGGGGCTGATGTGCTTGTGAAGAAATAGCCAGCCTTGCTGGCAATGAAATAAGATGAAAATGTCACCTACTGCCCACGGGGAAAAGCAAAGCTTGGCTACAGAGGCTGAAGGGCCAATCCCAGGGGACAGGCAGAGGTGGGGACTGACCAAAGCCTTTGCTTTGGAAGGGCCTATCGAAGAAGCCCAGCTGTCTGTCCCGATGTCTGTCACTACATCCACACCCCACATGAGTTCGAAACCAAAGCCACATCGACAAAGCATTTAGACCACAGCACCCAGCGTGGACAGGAGGGCAGGCAGGCAGGCAGGCCGTTGCCACACTCAACTAGTAGGGGGACACAGGAAAGAACCTTCCTGGAAGGCCATCAGGCAAAAGGCAGCCAGAGTCCTAACAAGACACTGCTGCCTGATGCGCAGCTTCAATGAAGGGGCGTCCACCTCGGCGCTACTTACGGTGGCAGAACTGGAAACAACTCAGCTGTCCAACAAAGGACAATGTGTTACATGGCTCGCAGGAGATTCATGTGATGCCATATTATGCGGCGTAAAAATAACTTCTGTGAGTTTCCATTGCAGAGCAGAATGCTCATGACATGACATGAAGCAAAAAAAAGCAATGTTGTTGCTTATTGTAAAGGCTGAGCTTAATTTAAAGGGACGAAGCACTCGCTGAGGGTGACTTGTGCCATCAGGTGACTGAAGAGGGGGATCGAATCAAAGCTCAGAGCCTTCTGGGATCTGGAGTCTCCTGCAAAGCCCTAACTCTAAGCCGCTAGTGAGCTAAGGTCTGCTCCGGTCACCTTCTCCTCCTGACACCAGGCCTTGAGCTACTCACAGTTCTGTGACGTTCTTGGGGATGCCCTTGGGCAGGGCCTGCAAGTGTTTGTTGCTGCATCGGACCACCGTGTCCAGGCAGGCACATTCCTGGGGGCACTGGGGGCGGGGCAGGCAGCCCCCCTCCTCCTGGCCTGGGGAGGAAGGCATGAAGCAGCATCAGTGAGGGACAGGCCTTCTCAGGGACTCCTGTAGCCGGAAGCCCCTCTTGGACCCTCCCTCTGGCTCCAGGAAGTGTCTTCCTGGCTGCACCCCTCCCCCACCGGGGACCTGTTTGGAGGTTAAAATAGGTCTTGGGTTGATCTCTTCCGCCTGAGACAGCAGACAGGTGGCCCTGAGCGCAGCAGACAAGGAGCATGGCGGCCACTCCTGTGCTTGAGTACCTGCTACGTCCGAGGCAGGAACAGTCTCCTCAACAGGGCAGTGAGGGTGCTGCTCTCGCCCCAGGACGAGGACAGAGATGTGCCCCTTCTCTGTTCCACTCAGAAGCCTGGTGTCTAGCACAGGGCCTGGCACACAGCAGCCCTCACAGAAGACCAGGTGCATGAATGAGTTTCTGTTTTACTGAGATCTGGAGAGGTTCAGTGACTTGCTCAGGTCAGGAGACTGGTTAGAAGCCATGTGGGGTCTGTCCCCACTGCATATTTGGGACAGCGTGAAGCCGTAAGCCTGCAGCACTGAGGGCCAGCCAGGAGGCAGGCCTCTGGGTTAAATGGACTTACAGAAAGAAAACCCACTAAAAGGTGAACTGCGATTTTCTCGGAGTGACAACTGTCAGTAATGTTTTTTTAATCCATATTTTCCCACTTTTAAACAATAAGCACCTTATTGCTCTTATGATGACACAAGAACACCACCAGGCAGGGGTAGGTACAGGACTAAGAGCTGGCGTCCCTGCCCCTCCCCCGTCCTCACCCACCCCTCCTCTAAAGGACATGTGCAGGGTGCCAGCCCCCTGGCCAGGCCCAACCCACCCTCCCTCCTGCCACCCAGGGGCACACACATCACCTTCCTCACACCGGAAGTCAGGGAAGGCCACGTCCTGGAGGGGGATCTGCCGCAAGAAGTCTGGGTTCTGGCACCGAGGGTTCCCTGTCACGATCTTCCTCTTCCGCAGCCAGTCACCCAGCCAGGCCAGCTGGCAGTTGCAGTTGAAAGGATTGGCCAGAAGGTTTCTGGAAGGGGAGCTTTGTATGACCACGAAGCCATCCTGCCAGTCTCGGCTGTCCCATCCAAGCCCTCTCCTGCCCGCCACGTGCTGCCCACACAGCCGCCCACACTGCCCCGACAACCAACCACCCATTGCCAGCAGGCAGCGTTCCAACGTGGTGGGACCTGTGTTTCTGCAAACCATGGGGACCCAAACATCCCCTGAGTCTGTCCCTTAAAGGAGCCAAAAGGAAGCTCTTGGGATGGCAGGCGGGCGGGGTTCCTGGGGGGGCAGAGGTTGGCACCGAGCCCCAACCCTGCCTGCCACAGGCTGGACGTACAGCGTGGAGAGGGCCTGCAGGGTGTCGAAGGCTCCTGGGGAGATGGTGACAATCTGGTTGTCGTACAGCGAGAGGAGGCGGACGTTGCGTAGGCCCGTGAAGCTGTCGTTGTGGATGCAGCTGATGCGATTGTTCCTGAGCATCCTGGGGCAGAGGGTGGGGGGGGCCAGGCTGTGCCCTGTGGCCATCACCTGAGAGGTGCTCTGGCCGCCACCAGCCAGCTCACAGACTCTCCTGGGAGGCTGGAGCCGCTCACAGCCCCTGAATCCTTCCGCCGCGCTCCCCTCCAGAGCCTCCCTGCCTCCGAGACGCCCTCCTCCGCCTCCTGCCCGCAGGGCCCCGCACCGGCCACCTCCTCATTCCCCGGATGTCCAGGGCACCGCCCAACCCCCGGTCAGGCTCCAAGGCAACACCAGAGAGCTTTTCCTAAAACCCAACCCCGGCCTGTCCCTCTTCAGCCTAAAGCCCACAGTGGCCTACAAACTGCCCCAGAACCATGTTTAAACTCTTTCCTGTGACCTTCTGGAGCCTGTCCCACCCAGCAGCCCAGCAGCTGCCCACCCCCTGGACAGCGACACACCCCGGACGCCTCTGTCCTGCACACCTGCCTCCCAGGCCGGCATCGCTAAACCCAAGCCTGCACCCGGATTTTCTCTTAGAATGACCTCCTTCCCGATGTATACCGCCACCAGTCTCCCTTACCCCAGAAACCTGGCTCAGGGCCCTCCCCAACCAAAAACAAAACCTAACCTGACACGGAATCGGCAATTCACGGAAGAAGTTAAATGGTTTACGAATAGTCCCCAAAAATATTCAAACTTACTAGTAATCAAAGACATTTGAGCGATATTGTATGCCTGCCAAACTACAAAATAATTAAAAACACAGTAATAGTAATTAATAGTAATGTTGCCCAGGGTCAGTCAGCGTGGGTGTGGGCGAACAGGCACTTTCACACCCAGTTGGCTGGCACAGGACTTGGGACCCCCTGGAAGGGCACCGATGAGACTCCCCAAGTCCCTAAGAGGGACTTGGGCCCCACCCCGCCCCAGCAAGTCTGCTTTGAGGAGTCCGTCACAAGGGAGTAATCTGGATGGCACAGAGTTGCACGATACATACATTAGTCACAACATTGCTTATAATTTAAAAAGCAGAGATAGCCTAAGTTTCCAATAATGTATAGTCATTCAAAATGATGTTGCAAAAGTACTCACATTATGTTTCAGGAAAAAGCAGAGTGCAAAATAAAACGTATTATAGGACCCATCTTTAAACTCTGAATGTACACCTGTGTGTACGTGGGTGTGCACAGTTGTGTGCATGCAGGCACGCACACACAGTGTTTCTGCCTAGTGGAGGGTCACGGGCGTTTCTTTTCCCGTGCCCGCACTGCTACTCTCGAGGGCTCTGTCCCAGCACCAGCCCTTCCCCCGCCCCCTGTCCCCACCCCAGTCTTCTCAGAAAGGACCCAAGAGGCCGCTCGAATAGCCCACGGCACTCTCATTCCAGAAAGACAAGGCAAGTATAGAAAGGAACGAGGCAGCCCTGGGGGAACAGCCTGGCAAAGTGGCCACACTATGTTCACAAGGGAAGAAGAAGCCACAAAATGCAGCAAACAATAAAACCCCCTTCTTGTAAAGTGGACAAGACTCCGCAGAGCCCCTGCACTGTCAGGCACCTCACACTGTTCCCGGATGTGCACTCAGCAGGCAAACCCAGGGCCCTGCAGCCAGGCCAGGCCCTAAAGCCAGCAGGGCTCCCGGAGTCCTGTTGCCCACGGAGTTGCCACCAGCCAATTATAGCTACTTGGGTTTAAATAAATTAAAATGCAATGACATTCAAAATGCCGTGCCTCAGTAGCACCAGCCAGGTGTCAGGTGCTCCAGAGCCACCTGTGACTGTCATGTGGGATAGTGTAGACGCAGGACATTTCCCTCACTCTGGGAAGTCCAACAGGACAGCACTGTCTGTTGGACACAGTAAAGGTCACCCTGACCACCTGAGGAGCCAGTGCCACCTGGCCAGAGTGGCTCACTGCACCGTTTGAGGAGGGGTTGGTGACCCCAAGACCTCCTGGGTCCCAATGCCTTCTTAGCTCTGGCTGGGCTCTGCATCAATGGGATCCCAGAATCCCAGAAATGGTGGGCCATCGCTGGTCCCCCATCTACACCCACTTGTGTCACCTCTGCAATGTCCCCGCCATGGAGCCATCCAGCCCCTCCTGCCTGCAGGGGTACCAGTGGCTCCCAAACTGATCGCAGGTGCTGCACATTGCAGCCTGGCCACAGGGCAATGAGGGGGACCTCCAGAAGGGCCTGCCTCCCTCCACCCCTTCTCCAGGCACTGACCCCACACCCCAGAGAGCCAGAAAGCAGGCCTCCCTCCACAGTTACCAACATCGGATTGCTTGGCCCACTGCGGTCAGGGTCCTCAGCTGTCCCCTCCTCCTGAAAGCCGGGGCCAGGGAGGGGTGTCTCCCTGCCACCCTCTCTTCCTTTCCCTTTAATGCATGCATCCACACTCTGGCTTTTGTCTACTGACGTCCCGCCACCCACCCTGCTCCCCGGCCCACACACTCACAGGGTCCTCAAGCCGTCCAGGCCTCGGAACATGCCGCTCCGGATGGACTCCAGCTGGTTGGCAGTCAGGTGCAGCTCGCTCACAGAGGCAGCACCCTCGAAGGCCCCGTCTTCGATTTCTGACACCTTGTTGTTGCTCAGATTGCTGGGAGAAGAGGTGGCGGGAAGATGATGAAGCTCAGGACTCCCCTTCCTGTCCCCCACCCCTGTGCCTGGGAGCCCTGCCCTCCCCACTGGTGGGAGCTCCCTGACACAGAGTCTTCCTTCTCCATCCCGGACCAGCATCCTGACCACAACCTTCCCACCAAAGGGTAACTCACATTTTCTTCAGATGGGTGAGTTTTTTAAACATGCCAGTGGCCTCCAGGATGGAAATCTCATTGTTGTTCAATCGTCTGTAAGAGGCAATCAAGGGAACTCACACACCCACAAATGATAGACATTGAAGTATCTTCCAAACTGAGAATATTTGGGTTTCAAACCCCAAGGGGACGCCCAGAAGAATTTGTCTGGCAAGGCAGATTGACCCTATTTCAAAGGAAGTCTAGGCTGAGTGCTGGAGCTGGGAAGAGGGACAGCTATGAATGGGCACATTTTTAACATTAAAAATGCTATGGAAATTTACATACACAAATGATGTGTGTGGGGGGACCATGCACATCATACATATGTGCACCAATTTATATTTTTAGATAGAGAAAAGAAATAGTTGAAAGATAGCTTAAAACTTGAGCAAATGAAATCATGTGTCCCCAAAATGGCAAAAGTGTGAATGAGGAAAGGCTGTGTCACCATTTCAGGCTGGTGACCTGCCCTGGATGCCAGATATTGCTTGAAGAGTCAGCAGGGCTGTGAGTCAGAAGCAAAGGGGCCCCAGGGGGCAGCTTCCTGCAAAGCCAGCAGCTGCCATGCTGATATCTCCAGAGGTCCCCAAAGAGAGCCCGACCAGCGGGAAACCGGGAGCAGGCCCAGGGAGGATGACAGGAGCAGGGGGTAAGGGTGGGTTGGGGGGCCTCACAGGTCGGCTGTGGACTGGGGGATGCGCTCAGGGGTCTTGGTGAGCTTCAGGCTGGAGCACTCCACCACGCTGGCCTCACAGCGGCACTTGTGGGGACAGACCACGTCACTGTTGCATTCACTGTTCAGTTGATAATCCTCTGTGCCTGCAGGCGACGGCAGAGGCCGGGCTGAGGGGCCGGGGCAGGCTCCAAGCAGGCTTGCCCAGCCCAGGCTCTCCCAGGGCCCCTCGGCCTGCTGCCCCAGCCCCCTGACCACCCACTGCCACCGCCCCTCCCAGACTGCCCTTGGTTCCCCACCTCCCCTTCTACCTGGAACGAAGTACTGCTCCTTGGCTGCAAAGAGAAGCAGACGCACAGCGTGATGCTGGTGGGATTGTCCAGGACTTGCAGGAAGAGCCCGGCCCCCAGCCCCTCTGCCCGGTGGAAGGCACCCCAGGAACAAGGCTGGGGTCCCCGATCGGGGCCCCAGGACCTGTGTGCCCAGCCCCTGTGTGGAGAAGGCCTTCTAGGGAACACAGATGTTCCCGGCCCAGGCCAAGGGTGGGGACAGCACCACACCCAATCAGACCTCTCGGGGACTGTCACAGCCATTGGGAATCTCACGTGCACCACACGAGATGCAGGTGGCAAAGGGAGGCATCAGGGCCCCCCCCCCCGCCCCCAGGATCTGGGCTCAGAGGCTGGCCCACACTGTCCCCAGCCAGAGGCTGCTTCTGCTGCCTCTGAGCCTGGGGGAGGCAACTATCTCACTGAGGGGGGTCCCAGCTCCCCCCACCCATGTGTTAAAAGGGCTGAAAGCCACAGCATGAAAGATAACTGGCCTGGGCGTAGAGGGTCTGGGTCCTTGTCTGGGTCCTCCCTGGGGACCCTCTGCAAGCCCTTCTCTTCCCCAGGCCTCAGGACAAGAAAGGTAGGCCTGGAGCCCAGGCAGATCCAAGTCCGCAGTTTGGGGTCAGCACCCTGGGACATCCTTGCTGGGGCCATCCAGGGAAATCACGGTCCCTGAGCAGGCTGAAGACAGACCAGTGGGCAGGCAGCTACCTGAGCACCGGAACTTCTTGCTCTTGATCTGCCCGATGCGCTTGTTGGCGAGGCGCCCAGGGCTGGCGCAGCGGGCTCCGCTCGTCTCGATGGGGTTGGTGCGCAGGAAGTCCGCCAGCCACTTGAGGTTACAGTCACAGATGAAAGGGTTCTGGGCCAGGTGCCTGTCCAAAAGGGGCGGATCAGGGCTGTATCTGTGCTGACCTCCACCTGGATGAGGCCTCGCTGCTGGATGAGGCTCCCAGCTTGGAGCCCAGGGTTGGCCCTGGGGAGACTACACCACCCGAGCACCACCTGCGTGTGCCTGCCATCTTGCAGAAGTCACCACGGCACCACAGTGAGGAGGAGTCTCTGGAGGCTCTGGAGCTTCCAGCTGTCCCTGCCACACTCCCCCTTCAAGCCTCCCGGTTCCCTCTACCTCTGCCCTGGGGCATTTCACAAACATGAATGGAAGTAGAAAGGACCTGGAGACTGGCCAAGTGAGTCTCCAGGTGAGTCCACAGGTGAGGTGACAGAACAGGCACTAGAACCCAGGCTGCTTCTTTTGGCCATTTTACAGGCCACCTCTTGACGGAGAAAGGACACTCAGAAACCATCACTGAGCAGATACGTGTGGGGGGAGCACTCCTCTTCTCTGGCCGGGCCACCTGGTCACCAGCAGGGTGAATGAGGGGAGGGGCAGCTGAGAGGTGATGCTGACTGAGGGAGCCTGGGTCGCCTGTGAGCTGCCTTTGCCTTTGTGCTGACCGCCCAAGCAGGCTCAGAGCAGTCACATCTGAGTCACCCCAGCAGCCAGCAGGACCCCCCCCCCGGCCCCCCGCCGTGTCTGGGCCACTACAGCACTGGGTGTGCCCTGCTTTACAAACCGAGATGGCAGGGCAGAGGATTCCAGCGCCTGTCCTGACTGCTGTCTCTGAGAGCGAGCATGAAAATGCAGGGAGACAGGTCAGGGACCAGCTCAGAGGACTCACCGTACCATGGCACGTTTCCCACGTCATTGCTATCAAATTGGCATCAGCCTCGCCCGCGGTGGGGCTGCAGAGCCCTCCAAGCAGAGGCCCTGCCCTGCACAGGGCCTGCACCCAGCTCAGCTCAGACCTTGGCCGCTCTCTCTTTGGGCTCTGCCCTATAGCCTACGGTCAGAGCCACCCCTGCCCAGTTGTCCCTGCCACCCCCCTTTATAGAGCCCCCCACTTTCCTGCCTGAGTTCTGGCTCCTTCCAGTTCCAACAGGCGGCCAAGGCCCCTCCCACCCCTTCTGCATCCAGTTCGACATTAATGTCCCAATTGAAATTGTCAGTTTGCACAGAGAAGACATGTTTGCTGACTCCTCATGGCAGAGTTGGCAGCTTATTTAAAACATACCGGGATTCAAGAACTGTCCGGGATCCTCCGAGCCACCCACCCACATCTCTCTTTGCCTTCATACTGGGCGTCTGCCTGAACTGATTGCGGGCCTTCCTCTCAATCTAGATAGAAAATTCTGTTTAAAACCTACTCAATTATGTTGCTTAGGCATGTTTAAGGGGTACAAAGAAGAATATATCCTTTTTAAGAGCAGGCAATTTGTGTTAGAACCAACTATAAAGCTTGAACCACCCGCAGAGGCAAGTGACCTCTGTACTAACTTAAGTATTTGACCCAATTTGAATTTTAAACAAAATTCTAAACAAAATCCAAAATTTGCAAAGGTTGTGAAGCTGGAGAGGGAAAATGCTCAGGAGGAAGAGAAAATGCCTATTCAGGGCAGGCTGACCGGAAATGCACGGCTCCTGTGGACATGCGGTCACCCCGGGAATGATTGGCAGGGGAGGGTGGACCGGAAGACTGATTCTAGTGTCTTTCCTGAAACACGCATTAAGAAGTGACAACTGAAAATCTTTGGGGCCGATGCCCGATCTCATTAGTCGAATTAAACCCACAGTGAGATGCCACTTCGCAGCCACGAGGACAGCTACGATCAAAAAGACGGAAAGTGTGTGAGCAAAGACGCAGGGAAACCGAAGCCTCGTGATGCATCGCAGGTGGGACTGTGAACTGGGGCGGCCACTTTGGCACAGAGTGGCAGCTTCTTAGCACATCAGACACAAACCTCCCACGTGACCTGGGGATTCCAGGAGAAATGAAAACGGGTCCACACAGAGACTTGTACGTGACTAGTCAGAGCCGCATTGTTCTTAACTGACGTTCAAGCGTCCACCAGCTAGAGCGGAATAACCAAGTGTGGGCCATCCGTGCAATGGAAAACTGCGGGGCAACAGAAGGAAACAAAGGAAGGACACGCACCGCGGGAGGACGAACCTGGAAAGCACTGCACTAGCAAGACAGGTCAGTCACAAAAGACAATATGTGGTAGGATGCCATTTTTCTGAAATATCCAATAAAAGCACCTTTATAGAGAGAGAAATTAGATCAACGGTCACGGGGGGTGGGTTGGAAACAGGGACAGAGAGTCAATGGGCACAAGGACTTGGGGGTGATGAGAACGTTCTAGAACTGGAATCGTGATGAGAGTTGAGCCACTGCAAACGGAGTAAAAATCACTGAGTTGTTCGCTTACAACAGGGGATCACCTGGCCTGCAAGTCACACCTTATTAAAGCTGCTGAAAGATTTGTTTAATCCCTTGGAGCAAGTAGAGCCGCAGCAGGATCAACACAGCGACCTGAGGCGCCCAGCCGCAGATCTCGGCGCCGCGCAGACCGCGCAAGGTCTGGTGAGTGTAAGCCTGCTCAGGCTGGACCCAGACTCAGTCCGGGGGTGCCGCCGCCCAAGGCTGGCACAGGAGCACCTGATGGTACCTTGCATTTGTGTTCCCTTGATTCCTGTTTCAAACTGTGCTTCAGTCGGGAAGAGGCGATCGTGTCTCATGAAAGTTCAGGTCTGTTTTACAGCCTTAAATAACGAGGCCTGTTCTCACTACTGAGGGGGAAGGTAACTGCTTTCTTAGAGATGCCGAGGAGATGCCTGGGACCAAGTCCCTACTCTCACTGGGATGTCACAAAGCATCCTTGTGTGACCTTAGGTAAGTTGTATAACCTGCCCCTGCTTTGACCTCCTTGTAAGAAAACTCAGGGGTGACAGCACCCACTCCCACAGGCCACTGGGAGCGCGAAGTAAGACAGCACACAGGGAATAGCGGCCCCGCGTTTAGCAAGGGCTCAGTGAACAGAGGCGACTGTCGTTGTCAGTGTCACCATTGTTCACAATTACATTTCATGTATGACATGATACGTGTGGTACGTGGTATACACAATATATCACGCCTATGGGAAGCCCTCTTGCTTTCACATTCTGCCCCAGCTTTGCTCCCCCTTTTGCCCTGGCGGCAGCGGCCCAGATCTCGGGCACGGTGTCAAGGGCGAGGTGCTCCCTGAGAGCCCTCCGGGCAAACGGACACAGGCAGAGGCCATGTCAGTGGCACATCTGTTTGCTTTAGTCACTCCCCTCTGACCCTGAGAGGGAGACAGCTCCTCGTGTGCCTGTCGATGTCCTTGCCCACCCCAAGCTTTCCTGTGTGTGAGTCCCCGGCCTTGAAATCTCCTTAGTGTGTTTCTCTCGAACAATCTGCCAGCTATGGAAGTAACCTACTTTCCCGTGTCCGCCTGTAGCCCCCAGTTTCACGTACTTGGCGAGATTTCCCCAGGGTGCACGTCTTCCTCTCTCTGGCTGTAAGGAGATTAATTAGCAGGAGTGGGCTGCAGGCGGGTTCATGGGCTTTAATGAGTTTGTCTTCGTGGCCGACACCCCCGCGGACGTGCAGGGTCCCCAGGGAGCAGGAGCTGCACCTGTTCTGGCACCGTAGGCCGATGGGATCTGAGGGAAAGCACTGCCCAGCGGATGGACACTGTGGCAGGGATGGCAATGACGACGATGACTACGACAACATTAATAATAAATGCCCACTAAGCACATGTCACCGGACTCACCGGCCAACACATCGAGTCAAACTACAGGCCCAGAATTAAAAGTGTAGAATGAAGAACACCACGTAAGTGCCCAAGTTTAGCCAAGCAGTAGATGACAAGAAATTTCCCCGAGCAGAAGCACTCCAGCTACAGCTAAGGACTGTCCCTGAAAGCACAACCACGCCCACATTATGAAACAAAGAAGGAAAGTCAGACCTCAGATATCACCATTTCAGGGCCCCTAATGAATGGATGGGCCCAGGCATTAAGATCAATGGCTGCGTTAATTACAGGAAGGGAGACAGCCAGACATCGTGGGCCGCCTGATGGAAGTATGTGATCCTACCGATGATGTCGCCTTGCCAAGAAAAGAAAGGGGAACAATCGGAACCTGATCAAGCTCCTGGGAGGAATTTCTGCCTGTGGGACATAGACAGGACAGGGGTGTGAGGGAAACAGCATTGGGTGGGCGGGTGAGAACACAGTCAGGGAGCCCCAAGGCTTGGGGAAGCTCCACGGAGCCAGTGACGCAGCATCCCCAGCAAGGAAGAAGGAGAGGGCAGGTCTCTTAAAGATGACCTCAAAACAGTGGGGGCGGCCTGGAAGAGAGGCGTGTGCCAGTGACAGGAGACTGGCCCTCAGTTAAAGCTGGGCGACGAGGACTGGGAGGGCCACTGTCCTGCTTTTAACGTGTTTGCAACATTCTGTGGTAGAAAACCAAATTCCTAGAGCTGCTGTGCTCCAATTTTTAATGCGTGCTCATCACTGCCACTACTAGATTTCATCTGAGTTAAGGTGCTATCAATTGTCAGAAGTACTATTATTTTATGCATTAGCAAAACAGAACAGCTGTCAATTAGTGATATGCCATGGATGATAAAATGTATCCCAATTTCAGCAGTGTTAATGTGGAAACAAAGTATGTCTTAAAAATCAATGGATATTATTATTATTAATTATTAATGGTACCCAGCATGTAAGAAGCATCTTGAGCTAAGCTCTGTACAAATATCCCCTTTAATCTCATAACAACCCTATGAAGAAGGTGGTATCATCATTTTATGAATGAGTAAGCTGAGGCCCAGAGAAGAAAATTAACTTGCCCAGGGTCACATAGCCAAGATAAAGCATAGCTGGGATTTGAACCCAGGATTGTCTAAACCAGAGCTTGTGCTCTTTCCTCCATAAGAAACCATTCCCGGTTAGCAAAAGGCACAGGATAAGACAGTTGCCTGTGCCAGGAGGCTGTTACCTCCCCCCAGGTCCCCCTGCTGGGGCGGAGGGCACTCACAGGGTCTGGATGGCCCGCAGGGAGGTGAAGGTGCCCTTGGCGAGACTCTGGATCTTGTTGTCATACAGGGAGAGAAGCGAGAGGTTCTGCAGGTCCTGGAAGGCGTCAGGCCGAATACAGTTGATCTTGTTGGCGTTCAAGAGCCTGTGGGCAGAGCCAGGGACAGGTGGTGAGGGGACAGGCACAGCGCCAGACTTGCCAACTTGTTCTGGGCATCTTCCTAGGCACTGAACAGGCACAGGGGACCTGGTGCCCTGGCGTCCACTCCATGCAGAGGGGCTGAGAACACTGCCTGCCTTCTCCACACATCGAGACCGCTGAGCTACCTACTCTTCTCTCCTTCAGGGAACTGCTAGAGGTGCCCTGTGGCATTCTCGGAAATCAGAGGGCACAGTGGCAAAGCCACCTCCCAAAGGCCTTCGGAAGGCTCCCCCTCCTTCCTAGAGCTTAGCTGGGTTCCACCGGCAGCTGAGATGGAGCCTGGGTTCCATGCCTCTTGGGCCAAGAAGGAGAACCCTTGCCTGAACCCTGCAGGTTCAAGGAGGCTGAGCTGGGCCTGGGTGTCCCCTGCAGGAGACCTCTCTCTCCCAGACATGCTGACCTCCCTGGAAACAGGAGCCTCTCAGCTCAGGCACCCTGAGGTCAGATGTCAGTCACCTCCCTCCCGCTCCGCCTCTGCAGGGCCCCAGCGCCTCTCACAGACCTGTGACACCTGCATCCTCCCAGCTCCCGGCCACAAGTGAGCCCCACACCCGAGAGAGGTTGCAAAGGCCAGTGTGAAAGGCCAGAAGGAGCACTGGCTCCCTCCCAGGGCCCCGCCCAAGCACACCCTCAGGTAGGTCCTTACAGGAGCTGTAGGGTGTACAGGCCTCCAAACACACCCCGGGGGAGGTCTGTGATCTTGTTCCCATAGAGGACCCTGGAGAAAAGGCAGCAGAACAGGAGAGTTAGAGGGCAGCCCAGCAGGCCGGGCACCACCTCAGAGCCATCCTAGCGGTGTAGGGCTGTTGCAGCAAGCTGCCAGCAGATGGCAGTACAGTGCTTAGGTTGCCTGTTCTCAGTTTGCACAAAAGCACCCCATAGGCGGGCGGTGGCCCCAAGCCCATTCCCCCAGGCACTGCCTTCACCCTCTGCCCCACACGGGGCCCCACAGAAGCCTGCAAAAGGGACCCTTTGGGGAACCTCATGGGAAATAAACCTGATCTGGGATCCAAAAGGAGGCTGGCCAAAGAACAGAAAAATCTCACGGGCAGGAATAGTTAACATATGAGCTCCAGCATGGCAAGCAAGTCTGCCCAGCAGAGAAAACACCAGGAAGAGAGAGACCACGGTGTCAGCTGTGCTAAGATCCAGATGGTGGCGCTGCAAGCAGGTTTCTCACACTACTGTATTTGCAGCCTCTACTCTGAGCTTGCATTCCATGAATAGGGAAAAAGGCAGAGGTCCCAAAAAGGTATGCAGGCAGGAATGAGTTCATGCAGACAATGAGAGAATCAAGGGGTTCGGGGAGAGGGTGCATTTCATTCCCGGTATCGCAAGCAGCCCCCACGCGCACCCCACCCCCGCCCCCGACACATTCAGTTTGAGCAGAAACAGCATGTGCTGTCTCTTCAAACACGGTTTCCCCATCGTTCCCGGAGCAGGCGTGGTCCCTGCAGTGGGATCCAGGCTGGCAGTGGGAAAGGAGCCCCCGTGTGGCTCGAATGCAGGAACAAATGGGACAGAGGCTTGGATTTCACCCACTTAGCCCCAGGAAGCCCCTGAGACATGGAATGGTCCCCATTTGGAAAGATCCCTCCATCTGCTGTATGGAGAAAGGCATGGAGGGGACAGGCATGGATGCAGGGGGACGAGGTCAGGGTCGCCCGAAGTGGACACTGTCAATGAGATCTACTTGCGTGACCTCACACGAGAGCTCCCATATGATGGGCAGCTAGCTGGCTGCGGCAAGGCACCCAAGAGCAACAAAGCCCACTTAGAGGGGTTACTGTCACGCCCTCTTTAGAAGATGCCTCATTCGCTTCTCCGAGGAAGAGCCCTGTGTTTCGGCAGGCCACGTCCAGGATCTGACCTCCTCGGCCCACGACAGTGACCCATCACTGTCGGGCACTGCACACCCGAAGCAGTGTCGTTCACAAGGGTCCACCACTTTGGACTTCACTCCAAGAGAAGAAGGTGTATGTAAAAGGCGTGATCTGGCCACCTCCTACACTTACTCACCAATGGGGAGTTCCAACTGTTCCATGTCCCAGGACCCTAATCTATGGGAGGCTGTGTCCAGTGCTGCTGGGGGACAGGTGAAAACACTGTTCCTGGGAGGAACAAAAGGCCCCACCAATGGGGAGCTCACCCGATGACAGATAGGGCGCCCTGAGTGCACTCTCTATACAGACAAAGTGCCGTGGGACCTCTGAGAGTGAGGGGCTTGCAGAACATGGGGGTGGGGGACGGGGGCAAGCAAGGGGTCTTGGGAAAAAAGAGATGAAGTCCCACTTCCAAGATGAATTTTTTTGGTGTTGCTAAATTTAGTTTTTATTTTTCTGAGATAAATTGTGGGCGCTGCATGATGCCCTGTGGAGTGACAGACCCCCCCCCGCCCCCCTCTCCCCCCCCAGTGAGTAAAGCCTCGAGAAAGGGAAACACAGGAGAGAGGTGGAGGAAAGCACTGTCTTTGCATCGCCCACCGCAACTTGGGATCAGAGCATGTTTGGGATGGAAGATTCAGGTGTGGCAGATGTCACAGCTGGAGCTGGTGGCTGCTGCCATTGTAGGTGCCCTGGGGAAGGCTCAGGAGCACAGAGGGCTAGGCCTCCGTGGGGAGGCAGGGCCAGCATGAAAGCTAGGCCGGGTCAGATGGCTGCTGCAAAGAATGCTGGAAAAATCCCCACCGTGGTGGACAGAGCATCCCAGTTGCCAGGGCAACAGCTCTGCCTAGATTTCCCACAACTCAGTCCTTGATTCACTTCCCCTCCCAGCTGTAGAGGGTCCACTGGTGAAGAAGGGGATACTGGACACCTAGGAGCCCTGGACTTTGCTGCCACAGGGAAACCGGGGTGGGCGGGGGCTGTGCTCTCCCTCCAGCACCTACCCGAGGGGCCTCGGGCTCTGCCAGCCTCCTTGGGGGGACACCCTGGCCCCCTGCAGGAGCCTTGGTGCTGCTACTCACAGCGAGTTCAGGGAGCGGAGGCCCTGGAAGGCGTCAGGAGCGATCTCTGTGATCTGGTTGTTGCTCAGGTCTCTGCACAGTGAGCAGGAGAGAGGTGGCTGAATCTCTCAGTGGCCACAAGCCCTGTCTGGTCCCCTCTACCTCCCAGATGCCAAGGGAGGGCAGGGGCTTCTTTGACATTAGAAAAGTGAGGGCCCACTCTCCCATCCATCAGAAAAACCCATGACCACTATCAGTCTGTACAGTTTGAGGGTCATGCATGGTGTGGGGTGGGGGGAGCGCTCCAGGCTTGGTCTGTTTTTGACAAGGTTTTCCCCCTCCTCCCCACTGTCTCCTACGTCCCCTGCAATGTCCACAGTGGCTCCTATTGGTGCCTAAGCTGACATGGGAGGATGACAGTCAATTCTGGTCACATGCCAGACTTGGCTCGACATTTAGGCCTCAGGACAACCCTGCAAGGAGGCCACACCACAGTCACCCTCACATTGCATATGGAGCCACCTAAGGGGCAGGAACACCAGGCAGCGCCGTGCCCAGGGCCTCTCGGCCACCAGAGCAGAGACAGGACCTGCCAGGGCTATGGCATGCCAAGTCCAGGGTCTTCCTCCTGCCCCATGCCGACTCTTAAGAGCAGCAGGAGGCACTCACATCCGCCGCAGTTTTCTGTAGGGAGAGAAGGCTCCCGGGGGAATGGACTTGATTCCATTGAGCTCCAGGCGGCTGCGGAGAGAGAACAGAGAAAACATCGGATCAGATCAGCCCAGTGCTGGCTGTTGCCTGCTGGGCTCAGACCAGGCCCTTTGTCCCCTGCCCTGCACCCATCTGGAGTGGTGGGCTGGCACAGGCAGAGAAAGGGGGCTGCTGTGATGTGAGCTCCATTATCCCAAGCTGCCATGGCTGTAAGGGGCTCATGATTGATGTTAATACTAAGAAACCAATTCTAGCACTCACCCAGCTGGGTTGGACAGATGGACCACAGAGGAACAGCCCCTTCCCAGCCCTCCAGAGTTGTCCAGCCTTGGCCAGAGAGCTCAGTCAGCCAAAGCAAACTGACTTCTCCATTTGTCCTGAAGAGCCTTAGGGCAAGCCCTGGGGTGGTGCCCACTCCAGCTCTTCCCTGGACCACCAGAGCCTGGCCCAACCCAAGGGCCGTGTCCCCATGCCTGTCCTGCCCTGTACTCACATCTCCGTCATGGTCTCGGGCAGGTTGGCAGGGATGGCGGTGAGGCCTTTGCCACGACAGTCCACAATGCCATTGCTGCAGGTGCACATGGCCGGGCAGGAGCCGGAGGACAGGGTACAAGAGGGCACGTGCCCTGCCTCGCCCTGGCCTGTGGAAACAGTGGGCTATGACCTTGGGGTGTCCCGTGTCGGCTCCTCCCTCCTGAGACACACACTGATGAACAGTGACAGGGTGCACGGCGTTTCTCAGGGGAGGGCGGGCCAGAGATCACCAAGAACTCCAATGTAAGTCTGTGGGCACCAGGCACATGGAGGCACTTGTTAGATGCTTGCTGAACTTGAATCTGAATCTAGCTGCGCTGCACAAAACGGATTCCTGGGCTAGGACACCCTCCCCTAAATTCTGAAGCTCTAGGCTCTCCTCCAAGTCACTCAGCACTTGTAGGTCTGAGTCTCCTCGTCCGTCACCAAAGGATGACAACGACTACGTTTGCTTAGCACACACTCCATGCCACACACTGTGATGCGTGCTGTGCGCGCAGCTCCTCCCTGCTGTTCCACCGAGGAGAATGGTAGTGCTGTGGCCATTTTACAGGTGAGAAAACAGAGTCCTCGCCGTTCAGTAATTTGTGGAAAATCACACAGCTGATAGGTGCGAAAAGCAGGATGCAGCGCAGTGTCTGATGAACTAATTAAAGTGTAAGTTATATAGAGTGTACTCTTACGTGTATAGCTGGCTGCCTTCTCCTTATGGATGCCCCCAGAGAACTGTCCCCCCAACGTGGACCATTTCCATCACCCGGCAGGCTCATCTGCCCCTTCCCCAGCGTCACCATCGTTCTGAGATCTGGCACCAGAGATGTGTTCTGTTTCTTCGTGGACTTCCCACAAACAAAATCAGACGGCAGCTTCCCTTGTGTCTGGCTTCTCGGGCTCAATATAGTCTTTGAGATTCACCCACGTTGTGTGCATCACTGGTGCTTTGTCTTTTCTGACTCTGCCCAGCATCCCACCGCGGGGACCTCCACCATTAGCTAGCCCCCACGTGCCAGTGGGCGTCCGTGTTGTCTCCCACTCTGGCTGTCATGAAGAAAGCTGCCTGGGATAGTCCCGGACACACGTGTGCACGGAGCACACACACACACCTAGCGGTGGAGCTGCAGGTCACGAGAAGACGTGTGTCGGGCTTTTGTGGGTTCTGCTAAACAGCTGTGGGAAGTGGCTCAGCCAATTTACACTCCCACCAGAGCTTTTTTTTAATCCTCAGCTGAGGATATGTTTATTGATTTTAGAGAGAGAAGAAGAGGGAGGGAGAGCAAGAGAAACATCGATGTGAAGGAGAAACATCAATCAGTTGCCTCTCACACACCCCGACAGGGGATGGAATCCACAACCTAGGTATGTGCCCTGACTAGGGCTCGAACCCTCAACTTTTGGGGGTACAGGATGACACACCAATCAACTGAACTACCCAGCCAGGCTCCACCAGAGCTTCGACGTCTAATTTTTCCTTGGCTCTCCCAGAGGGTGGTTGCCAAGATCAAAGGGACAAGGTGATGAAGACTTCTGACCACTGAAGGTGCTCTTCTCAGGAGCAGGTGTCAGGGCGAGCAAACTCTGGGGGCAGGGGCGGGGGCAGAGGTGGGTGGTGCCTGATTATGGAAACCAAGGCATTCTAAATGCAAAGAAGAAGGTTTCACTTTAAAATAAGAATTGTCCAAGTGAATTGTCCATTCTTCCTCAAGCCTGCGGCAGCTGCAAATACTCAGAGGACAGCACCAGCCCTGGCTCTCCCCCCACGTGAGTGCGTGCCTGTGTGCACACTCACACACTCTCACACAGACACGCTCACATGCTCACACACACACACACATAGCAGCCCTGAGCATAGCAGTCTTTGGAGCAGCCACAGGTGCTGCCCCCACGGTGCAAGGTGAGCCTCACACGGAGGAGGGGGAGCCAAGCCCAGTGCACACTTTGCCCTCAGAGCCCTACTCGGCTGGCAGACTCAGAGGCCACGGGGCTGGGAGAAACGGGCAGCCCCTAGCCCTCTGTTGTGACCCTGAGAACCCTTCACTCAGCAAACATTTCTTGAACATCTCTCTGCCAAGCATAGGCAAAGCACTGGGAACATGGCCAGAAGCCACAACATGCATAGTCCAGGTGTTTGCAGAGCTTACAGTCAGTCAGGGACCACCCCAGGGTCAGAGAAGGCTCCCTGAGCTCTGTGAGGTGAGAGGGAGTCAGCGGGCAGTGAGGCAGGAAGGCCATGCCACCACAGGGTGGGAGGTGCTTGCTCTGGGAGGGCGACGTCCCAGCCAGGACGCAGTTTATAAAAAGGCCTAGGGGGGCAGGGGAGGCTGAGAGGACCCTGCCGCAGCCTTGCAGAGGTTGAGGACAGTTTGGACTCTCCCAGGAGCACCAGGTGGCCAGTGAGCACGAGGCAGCAGTGACCTGCCCAAACTCGGGGTCCTTTTAGGTCTTTCTGGTTGCAGTATGGAGATCGAAGGGGCTAGAGAGGAATGGGGTGGGCAGGCAGGAGGCTCTCACAGGACCCCAGGCAGAAGATGGGGGGCACAGACTCTGGAGCCCACCTCATCTCAAGCCGAGGCTAGATCGGCCAGCTCAATGGTTTCCCAGGGTAGCAGGGGTAAGGCAATCACAGGAGGGAAGAGGTGGTAATAGGAGGGGAAGTAGGTGGGACAGAAGGGGACAACGAGGGAAGCAGGAAATGGGGGAGCAGGAAGAGAGGGTAGGCTGGGGCAGGAGGGAAAAGGAGTGAAGGCCAGAGGTGGTGAGTGGAGACCAAGGCCATGGACGAGAACGGGAGGTAACAGGTGGACAGGAAGGGGAGAGGGGTGAGCACAGGAGATGACTAAGGACAGGGCATGATGGGTAAAGAAAGGAGGTGAGGAGCAGGGACAAGAGGAGACACGTAAGGAGAGGAGGTTGTGTGAGCCAGATGTTAATGTGTGGTGGTGACAGGAAGTAATGGGGGGGGACAAGAGGAAGGGGCAGAGGGAGGCAGGCGAAGGGCAGTAGAGAGCCCCAGTGAGCCAGCACCCACCTGCGCAGCTAAACTCGCTCTTCTGGACCTCGGCCACGTTGAGGCCGCGCAGGCTGGTGGGGCCCGAGCACTGGGTGAAGAGCCCGATGGTGGGCCGCTGCCTCAGCCACTGTGAGAGCCAGGCCAGGTGGCAGTCGCAGAACAGGTGGTTGGAGTGCAGGCGGCTGCAGGGGGACAGGGCCACTCACCACCCACCTGAGCCCAAGACCCCAGCCAAAGAGGAGGATCCCCTCTACCTAGGAAGGGCCAAGCCCTGTGCTGCACTCAACCCAGGCCCAGTCTATGTGCAGTTGGCCCGCAAGCCCGCAGCTCCAACTCAGGGACTGTCCGCAGCTGCAGGAAACTCACTCCCCGGCGGCTGCCCATTCCCTCCCAGCATGCTCCGTGCACCCCTCAGCTGGATATTGCCCAGCTCCTGCAACTCACCTCCCTGAACTCACACAGACCCACCGCTCCAAATCACATAACTCATTTTCAAACACAAAAAGAAATCATTTGTTTTCCAAGGAAAAATCAAATATAAATGACATTCAACATCCTTTCATTTAGGTTAACTCCCCTGACTCCAGCCCCAATCAGCCCACACTGGTTGGCCACTGGAGGCACAGAGAAGGAGCCTCCGCCCCCTTTCCCCACTGCCCTGGCAGCCGCCTCCCTCGGAGCTGTCCCCACCCCGGCCACGCAGGGCAGACTCACAAGGTACGTAGCTTGGGCATGTGGTTGAAGCTGGACACGGGGATGGTGGTGATGTTGTTGTTGTTCAGTGTCCTGACGGGAAACCAGAGTCACTTAGCCTCCGTCCAGCGGGAGCTTACGTGGGGGGAGAGCAGCCTTCCCTCTGACAAACAGGCAGACTCTCCCGCTGTGTTTTGTGGTCCCACTTTGAGCTGGACCAGCACTGGGCTGGACCCAGGGGGCTACACCAAAGGGCATGAGATTCAGAGCCACCTTCAGGGGAAGCCCTGAGCTGAGGCAGTGATTAGGAGGCAGCTGCACCAGAGACTCCAAGGCTGGCAGGACATGGGAGAGGAGCAAAGAGACTAGGCCGTGTGCAGGCTTAGGCTGGCTTACAGAGGGGGTGGGGTTTAGACAGCCCTCTGTCAGAAACTCCTGGAAGACACTGCCATCGCGCTGGGGGTCATCATAAGCAGGATGAACCTGGGCCCTGCTGCTGTGGGAATGAAGCCTTCACGAGCATGAGTCTAGGAGGGCCTGCAACCGGCCCGCAGGGCTCCTGCTTCCTGTGCTGCTCAGGGGCCCCAACCCCAGCTGCCTGGGCCCCGGCACCTGCGTCAGCTGGGCTCTCCAAGCCTCTGCTTCCCTTCCCAGGTTTTACTTACAGCACCTCCAGCCCCCGAAGAGCCCGGAAGGCCCCTTCCTCGATACAGCTGATCTGGTTCTTGTCTAGCTGTCTGTGAAGCAAAGGAAGGGTGCAGAGAGGGGGCACATCACTGACAGCAGGAACCTTCAGACATTTTAATTAAGCTCTCCATTCCCGTTTTTTCAGAGTCCTGGCCCTCCTCATTTGTTCAGCACAAATGTGTCAATCCAAGTAGTGAATGATAAGAGTTTAAATTATTCCTTACTTTCAGTTAGAACAATAAATGTAAATAAAAGCTGTATTATATTCCTCCACATAACCTTGCATATCTCTTGGGGAGCAGGCACCCTGCCCCACTTTGGAGACCACCTAGAGGGTGCTGGCAGCTAAAAAATAAATGAGTCTGTCACAGAAGCGAGGGCGGCCAGAGCTGGCAGGCGGGTGTCAGCCTTAGTGCCAAGTGAGACAGACTAGCTGCGGCTACCTGAAGCACCGCTCAGCTCTGGGCTCCTTGGGAAAGAACGCTGTGATCAGGTACCAATGTCTGCTGCAGGCATGCGGGTGGGGTCATGGGGTGACAAGCAGGCCAGGCATTTGCTGTCCCTGCAGCAGTCAGACTTCGGGAGGTGGTAGGCCTGGACCAGATAAATCTGAATAAGAATAAGTCATTCCATTTAAATTGCATTTGACGAGGTGCCATGCCACATCTTATTTAAATGCCAGGTCAAGCCTGTGAAGTGAGTGTGATGTCCTCATTTTACAGGACAATATGTTGAGGCTCAGTGAAGTCAGCTGACTTGCAGCACCTTACACAGTAAGTATCTGACAGATTCAGCCCCGTCCTCCCAATCCACTGAAGGCCGAGGGCACGAGACTGTCTATCCAAATGGACAAAAACATTGCCTCAGGAGTCCACACTTAAGATCTTGCCTTCAACCTGGTCCTCAAAGGCTGCCTGTTTACTCTGACGCCAGATTGTTCCAGAAGACCATGCTGGCACCAGCCACCACAGAGCCCAGCAGCTCCTTGGCTGCCTGGACCCCAGGGCCTGGTGACACCCACAAGGACACCGCCAGGGGTGGCCCTGCAGCCCCCCACCCCACAGCCCCCGGCCTCTCCCCATCCCAGGCTTGTACTCACAAGTTTTTGAGGTCCGTAGCTCCACGAAAAGCCTTCCTGGGGATAGCCTGGATGGCGTTCTCACTCAGGTCCCTGTGAGGATTGAGCCAAAGGGAGAAATTTGCTGGTCAGCAGAGATTTCTCCAGAAGGCCCTGATGAGCCAGGGAGGTCAGGGGTCTGGACAGAGGGACCAGTCACAGCTGTATCCCAGGACCTGTGCCAGTGCCTGGCACACAAAGGCCCTGTATAAGTATTCACTGAATGAATGAATGAATGAATGAATGAGCTGGAGCTTGCTGCCCAGCCAGCCACTTCCTGCTCTCTGGGCAGGAGGGGCACAACTAGAGGGAGAAGCTTGAGGAATGAGTACCCAGCTCTGCCAGACCCCACCCCTGCCTCCCAGACCCACAGAGGTCAGCTCAGCCCCAGGGATGCAAAGGAGATGGCAAAGCAGGGAAGGGCACCTCGGGGCCCACAGCAGCCCTGGGACCTGTGGGGAGTATGAGGAAGCTCACTGTCCGGAAGAAAGCACCTTTGGTCCCCAGGCTACCCAGCCAGTAGGTGGCCACACAGGTCCAAAGCTCCAGGCTGGGCCTGACCCGGTCCCTCACTCTCAGGACTGCGAGGGGCCTCTTCACTACAGACATTTACAAACATTCACTCCATGGGCCTCAGGCTTCATCTAAGAACACGGCCCACAGGGCCCCCAGCATTGTCCCCTGAGCTGTGGAGGCTTCCATCACTGTCTGTGTTTTTCTGCCGAGACAAGGAAACAGAAGCGCTGCAGCAGAGTGCACAGGGCCCTGAGCTCCGAAAGGCGGGTTTGAGTACCAGCTCCCCACCTCCTGGCAGTGCATCTGCAGGCCAGCCCGGTTTCTCCGCACTACACAAGTACTTGGTCCCAGGGCCCGACAGCCCACCCTGGCTCTGTTGTTCTCTTGCTCTGTGGGCCTGTTCTCGCCTCTTCTTCAGTGGGGTGCTGGGCAGGGTCATCTGACAGGTGAATCAGTTCATTGGGAGCAAGGGCCGAGCAGGCCACCGAGATAAACGAGATGGCCCACACCCAGGGGTTCATGGCCGCGGTAATGAGGGGCCAAGGCAGACGTAGGAGCCCCACACGGAATCAAATTGGCTTTGATGGAGCACCTGCACACACTTGTGGCAGCTGGGCTCACGCAAGCGCAGACATCCACAGGAGCACAGAACACCCTAGAACACTCACAACCCATGGGAGACACACAGGAAACCAGTGAACGAAATCTCCATTCCTTCACTCAGCGAGTGTGTGCTGGGGTGGGCTACCTGCTGGGGACGGGGACACTACAAAGGCCCACACTGCAGTTTACAGTAGTTGCTGGGCGGGCAGTATTTCCAAAGAGATGCGTGAGCTTGGAGAAGCGCGTGACCCACTGTACCTGAGTAGCAGGAGAGGAACTCTGAAGCAGGTCCTGAAGAGTAAGTCAGAGCTTACCAGACAGAAAGGGGAGTGAGGGAGGCACCTTCTGAGCAGTGGGAACAGCATGTGCAACACCCCATGAAAGGAGCAAGGCAGCTGGGCCGGGCCATCACACAGTTCAGCATGGCTGGCAGGGGTCTATGGGAACTTTGTGGTGGTTTAAAAATTTGTCCATGAACTCTTTGACATTCCTCCCTTAAAAAGATGAAGCTTAATTCTCCCCTTCATTGTGGGTGGGATTGATGAACTCACTTCTGAAGAATAGAATGTGACGAAAGTGATGGGTAACTTCCGAGATTAGGTCATAAAAGATCCTTCTATGTAGCTTCCTCCTGACTCTCTCTCAGATCACTCTCTCTGGAAGACGCTAGCCAGGATGTCACCAGGACACAAGCAGCTCTCGGAGAGGCCCACATGGAGCGGACCTGAGGCCTCCTGCCAGCAGCCAGTACCGGCTTGCCAGCAATGTGAGTGAGGCATCATGGGAGTAGCATCTCCAGATGATGCAGCCTAGTCTCGATGCTTGTGTCCCCACCCAAATTCAGATGTTGAAATCCTAATGCCCAATGTGATGGCATTAGGAAGCGGGGGCTCTGGGAGGGGCTTAGGTCACGAAGGCCGGGCCCTCGTGAGTAGGCTCAGTACCTGATTAAAGAGTTCTCAGAGAGCATCTCTGCCTTTTCTACCTGGGAGGGCACAGCCAGGAAAATCTCATGAGAGACCCCAAGCGAGAGCCACCTGGCCTCCTGGAGGAACTGTGAGGTAATAAGCATTCATTGTCCTTGTAGGCCATTATGTTCTGAGGGATGTGGCTACACAACAGTCAAAGACTAAAACGGGTGTGCTTGTGGGAATGACCCAAGAGAGGACAGGCTTAGAAGTGTACAGAGAGCACGGCCCTGACACAAGGGCATGAGGACCCCTGGGAGTTTCTGAGGAGGGCAGGGCAACGCTGAGACTTGGTTCTATCACTTCCCTCTTTGGGCCTCAGTTTTCTCATTTGTCAAATGCAGAGCCTGGACCAGATGATGTCTCCTCTCCTCATCAACGTGTACGCACCACATGCTGAATACTCCGAGACATGGTGAGTGAGGTGCTCCGCTGCTAGGGTGTTTGAGATCCCAAGGAGGGGGTGAGGGACAGGGGGGCCTGTTGCTGACAGTGTGGCTTCTGAGGAGTGGGATGAGAGATGACAGACACTCCTGCTCCTCCCCACAGGGGATCGGAGAACAGACCTCGAGTGGTGAGGGCAAGACAAGGGCAGAAAGGTCAGCGTCCATGAGATGTCTACAGAATCAGGAAGGTGGAAGCCGCCCAGGGGCGAGGACCTCCAGCGGGACCCTCGACTTGGCCCCAGCTGGCCATCAGCCCTTTGGCCAAGCTTAGGAGGGGAACTCTGGGCCAGAACTCACATCCATTATTCTTTTTAATCCTAACAACAGCCCTGCAAGGAAGGTTTTTCTACTTGTATCGATTATTCTATTGACTTGGGCCAAGCTTGTTCCAGAAAGGCTTTGAGGTAGTTTACAGGGATTTATAAAACAGCAGGAGATCAGGAGTTAAAAGTGGGGCAAAGAGAAGAAGAAAATCAATGGTAGATACCAAGAATGCAGCCCCAGGTGACCCACACACCAGCCAGGTCCAGGCAGAGCATGTGGAAAGGGGGCACTGGCCAGTTAACAGCCCCTAGTATAAGAATACACGTAAAAGGGCCAGATTCTCCAGAGTATAGCTGTTTAGGACACTACAATGAGACAAGAATTTCCCAGGGGTCTTTGTAAAAAATGACAGTGTGGTCTAATCAATAACATTAGATCCTTATAATAAATGGGTTTCAAGCATCTGCTTCCTATCGCAGCATCACATCAAAATACAGTTCGGGAAAAGCAATTCTATAAGAACTCACTCCAGGAGCTACATGGGGAGGAGGGGCAGGAACAGTCTTCGCAAAGGCAGGACACACGGTAGGGTCTTGAATGATCCAGGAACAGTTGGATTTGCCTGGAGAGGAAGGTTCTGGGGAGAGATGCTGGCAGAGAAGAAGCCTTGCAGGCCAGAGAAAGTGACAAGTTGGACCAGAGTGAGTGTATCTGATGTTCTTTAGACATTGTTCTGGGGCACCAAAGCTTACAGAGGGAAGACGCTGCCCCTGGGCATACAGGTAGAATAGCACCAAGAGCCAGTCCAAGGGGTGAGCATCCAGAGGTGGAGCGGACCTGGGACCTTAGGCCCAGCCCCGGGTCAGGCCACAGCACTGAGCAGCTCACACTGTTTAAATGAGTAGAGGAAACTGAGCTGGAGACCCTGGAAGAGGCCAGCCTCTCGACCAGAGGAAACCAGGTGAGCCTTGGAAGCCTGAGAAACATGCAGCATGCTGGCACCCGAGGGGTGGCAGGAAGGGCTTGACTCTGCGATGAGAAGGTTCTAGGTTCAATTCCTGCTTCTACCATTCAACAGCCGTGGGCCCTAGGAAGTTAGGCACCTGAGACCTATAGTTTCCCTGTTTGTAAAATCGGGACAGAAATACCTCCAGGCTTTGTAGAAAATTCAGTTCATGTGTTTAAGCCTCTGTCTTTTTACCTCCATTTGGCAAAACTTCAGAAATGCTGGCTTTTGTCCCTCCCTAAACAGTCTGCCCAGTGCTTTCCTAGGGTTCTGACTATTGTGGCCATCATTTCCTCTAGGGGGCGCCAGAAGCCTTCCCTCCACTTGGATGTCTCTCCCCACATTGCAACACAGAACAAAGCTACTCTCTCTTTTTCTTTTTCTGCTCCAGTTGACTTCCTACCTGGTCAACAATTGCTTTGTGTTTACAAAACCACTTGAAATAAAGTTTCTCATCTCCATTTTCACCGAGTTGGCATGAAAACCCAAAAGACACCCCCTACGCCTTTCCCCCGTCCCATCTTCCCAGTCCTCTTGCCTCCTCTCCCGATGACCTTGTCACAGTCCGGAAGTGAGGGTGTGGCCAGGGTGTGCCCGTGCAGAAGCAGGCACGCAGAGGGACGCCATCCCAGAGGAGGGAGGGTTCCGGAGCTGGAGGGATAGCCGCCGGGGGTCTGTCCTGGCCAGGGTAAGCGAAGGGTGCGGAGCCACGGGCAGACAGAGGCTCAGAAGGAGGTCCCGGGCAGAACAGCGAAAAGCAGATTCCCAGAGCAAGGACGCAGCAGCCAGACAAGGGACAGGGCTGGACAGAGAAACACAGGCCTGGGGACAGATTCTAGGGTGAGGACGAGGTCCAGGATTGCTGACACGTTCCCAGGGGATGCCGACGCACCTGGCCCGGGAAGCACACACTGACAGTGGGGGGGAGGGGGCGGGGGGGTGCGACAGAGGGAAGAGAAAGTCCACAGCTGAGAGTCACAGTAAAAGTGTGGGTTCAATAAGCCGTGACTCGCCGACTGAAATGATATGGTCTTAGGTGAATCAATTTCTTTGGCCTCTGTTGTCTCAGCTACAAAAGGGGTGAGAGGTAGCACCTACTTTGCAGGATCTGATGTGAGAGGCACTGTGTGCCGTGCCTCTGCCTGCTCCTCCACGTATGCTGATGTCCCTTCAGTGCCTCAAATCTTTCTGCCACAGGACCTTTGCACTTGCCCTTCCCCTGCCTGGAATATTCATCCACTCTTCACCCAGGAAGTTTCTATTCCTCCTTCATACCTCAGTCTACAAACACACCCCTTGACTGCTCCCTCTGCTCCAGGCTTCCAAAACCCCATTCTCTTCCTCTTCAGCACTAATCCAGAGTTGTAATGAAATACCGGTGTGTTGAAATTAATGACTCTGATTTTTGGTTAATTAACATCCATCCCCCCCCCCTCCAGACCATAATCGCCCAAGGTCAGTCCGTCTCTTGCTTCCCATTATCTCCCTGGACCTGGCACATTGCAGGGGTCAGTCATTTTTAGCTGAATTGAACTAATGTGGCTCCAATCCCCCTTCCTTTTCCTGACCCAAACTAGGAGCCTGGACAGGCCATGCAGCTGAGAGGAGAAGGCGGGGCTTGGAGAGGAGAGCTCTGAGAGGGAAGGGAAGCGCTGGGGAAGCGCCTGTTGCTGCCCATGTTGTTATGCTCCGCCCTGCCCATCCCTTCATGTGTCCTCACAGAACATTAATAACTGAACATCCTCGGTGGTTCCAAGGTGGCACCAGCCGCAGCTGCAGGGAGGTGTGGGCAGCCGCTGAGGAAGGTGAGTGACTCTTCTGGGAAGAAAGGGAGCAGGAGTCCACTCTGGGAGACTTGGGGTAAAGGGCCTACAGGCAAAGATCCCAGCCTGAACCCCACCACCCAAGATTAGGGGTCTTAAGAGGCAAGCTGCTGCCAATAGCAGTCCCCCAGGCCTGGGAACACTCAGGAGACCCCGGCCAGGGCCCTTCCCCTGAAGAGAAGGGGGCAGCCAGTCCCACACCCTGACTTGGGTGCCATCCCAGGCACCCCACTCCTGTCGCCCCTCTTCCCGAACACGGCCAATCTTTCCAGCCTCTGCCAGGGCTGAGGGAGGCAGGGGCTGGGAAGCTGAGGTCAGGACCCCATGTTCTCACTGCTAATCCCCCTTCACGCTCTAACCAGATTGGGCTTTGCTGGCAGGCGATCCGCTAAGGGGATCAGCAGGGGCTCAGCCGGGGCTGCTGGGCACCAGCCAAGGCCAGACTCAGCTCTGGGTTCTTGCCGCCTGCTCAGCTGCCCCACTGCAGACAGAGCTCAGGGCCTACTCTGTTTGCCTCACAAGCCACACGGCAGTCTGGCCTGTCCCCTCATCTGCCTGGTTACCCTGAGCCCGCCCAATATGGGGCCTGGCCACAAGGGAACCACCGTGCTTGCCTGTTCCAGGCCACCTCACCTGGGACTTCCTTGTCGTGAGACTGTGGGATTAAGGACTTGACCTGGAACAGACAAAGCTGCCCATGTACCCCTCCCCAGGGCCTCATGCAAGTTTCTAGCCCCTGGCACCTTGGTCTCTTCCTCTGTAAAGTGGGAATAATCATGGGGTCATGCAGCTTAACTGAGGCTGTGTGCGGTACTCTCAGGAGGGCTGACAGGGTTGGCTGCCATTGCTCATGTCTTGTGTTTATGAGGTGCTAAGGTGGCAGGGGAAGCGGGGTGCCGAAAAACCTGGCACTAGGACTCAGGAGGGTGCAGCTCAAGGTCAGCTCTGACACAGCCACTTTGTGATGTTGGACACCACCTACAGTTAGCTCCCTGCACCTCCTTCTCCCCTTTCAACAAAACTGACACCCCTGAGGTCAGGAGGGTCAAGTTACACACGATGGGCATCACCCTGGGCACCGAGCATGGACAGCCTGACGTTGCTGCTGCTGCTAGTGAGCGCAGCCTGGATCCGAGGGCAGGTGACTCAGCAGCCACGTCCCTGGCCCCTGGGCCAGCAGCAGTTGAGTCACCCAGGGCTTTGTTGGAAATATGGACTTCCTGGCCCTGATACTGAATCAGACTCGGCATTGTAGTATGTTCGGGTTGAGAAGCGCTGCGTCAGACAGAGGGAAGTTCACATGTGTGTTCATGCCCCCAGCTAGGGCTAAAGCAAGCTGGTTTGTAACCACTGCTCCCAGCCAGAATTTCAAAGCAGCACTTGAAATGTGGTCCCCATTTATAGTGAGGCCCCAACTCCTACTCTTGGTCGGGGGCACATCAGGGAGAGACTTGGACACAGACAACTCTAGTGGGTGGAAAGGGGGAGGAGCAGCCTCTCACCTGTCACCTGTGGCGTGCCACTGCCCACCTGCACAGGGAACAGAGGCGGCACTCACAGAAGGGGGTGATCACCACGTTAGCACCATTGTTCCCCCACCCCCAGTTCCTGCTGGGGTTGGGGGCAGCGGGGCATTGCCTTGTCAGGCGCTGGTGAGAACCAGGCTGTGCTGATCAGTTCTTTTGAGGTCAAAGGTCACCGTTCCAGGCCAGGGGCTGTAGGATGTACATTCAGAGGAGAGGTTGGTAGCACCTCCTAGGTGGGATACCAGGGTGCACACCCTCTGAGGTGCTCCTGGGGTCTGATGGGACCCTCCCTCCCTTCTCTCTGCCTGTCCTTCACATCTCCCCTCCAACCCTCCCTCTCCCACCAGGACAGAAGGTGGCTCTACAATTACCCCTCCCTGCCCTGCTCTCCCCAGCCCACAGGCCAACAGTCAGGTGTCCCAGGTCCACCTTGTGTGGGCAGATTGCAGGTGTGTGCACCTGCCTCTAGACCTTAGGACGGGTTCTTTGGTGACGAGGACCTGAACTGGGCAGGCTCGCGCTCCAGCCTCGATGAAGGACTGGGACTTTGTCCACTCACAAATCCCAGGCGCTCCAGGACCTACAGACTGGCACCTTGTAGAGGCTGACTCTTGGTGTGAGTCTCCTGTGAATGAGTATGTTTCATCGTCTCCAGAAATCAAGTTTGGGAGGGGGAGGGGGGAGTACGAAGAGACCAGGGAATAGCACCGAAGGGACACACTGGTGGGGTGAAGACGGACTGGTCCCACCAGCCACAGACCCAGTTTCCTTAGGTCTTGGGACCTGCTCCCTGCTCTTGTCACAAAGGAACAAGTGACAGGGAGCTGCCTTTGCTTCCTCCTGGGGCCTGGCCATTCCCTTAAGGGGCCAGTTCCCCTTGCTAATCTCTATGTGCCCTCCTGACCCCTCTCCTCTGCTTCCCTGACAGCCAGAGTCAGGCCACCTGGGGTAAATGGCAGGCGATCAGAGAAGCCAGCATCCTCACAGGGGGCCTCAGGGAGGGCGAGGCACTGGCCAGGCAGTAGACAGTCTGGGAAAAAAGCCGGATGACCTGGGTTCAAAAGCAAGCTCAGCCCACTGGTTGCCTCGTTGAGCTTTACTTCTCCCATTTGTAACATAAGCTCACAGAAGGAGTAAATAAATGAAGGTGTGTGAGACTGTCCCGGAGACTGTCTGGTGCACACTAGGTGACCATCAGTTGTAGTGCTGCCAAGGCTTCAACCTGCCTGAACCAATCGCCAGGTGGTCCAGCTCTGTCCTGCCCCCCTCACCACCTCTCCCCCTCCTAGGCTGGTTATAAGATTTACAGAATTAAAGCTCACACATGCTCTGTGGGGTCTTGAGATTTTTTAAAACATTGAACACCCAACATTTTCCCTGGGAACTCCTGATGTCCAAAATCCTGTACACAGTTTGGAGGCTGACACCGTGGCAGGCGGAATTTGAACTCTGTAGGAGAAAAGGGCGGGCCGGAGCACCCAGGCGTGCCAGGAGCTGTCGGCTGGAGAGATGCCCCCTCCCTGCCCACGCTGTGGCCCGAAGCCATGCACCCTCCAGTGGCCAACCCTCCCTGCAGCCCTGCAGAGTTAATGTTGCAGAAACCTCATTAGGAAGAGGCGTCAAGCAGCCCTGCATCACAGCACTGTAAAGCCACCGTGGGTAACATTTCCTCACTGGGCTGTTTCATATTGCAGCTACCGAGCCTCACTGCGATCAATTTCCATGATAGAGATATCAGATGAGATGCGTGCACTGCACCGCCCCCCCCCCCCCACCCACCACCAAAGCAACCACAAGGCCCTGCCTAGGAAAAGCTGCCCAGAAGCAGAGTGAGTGACTGGGGACAAACAGGAAACAAAAGCAGCAGGCGCTGGTCTCAGCCACCATGGCAAGAGCACAATAATAACAATGGGGCAGAGGAAGAAGGCGATGGGGTGGGGGCTGATGCAGGCCCCTCTTAATCTGAGTGCCAGGCAAGGCCTTCACTATATTTGATCACACACACTGACCCCCAGAAAGCCCTGGGCGCTCTGCTGGGTCCTGAGCTGGGAGGCACCGGGGGAAACAAGGCTCTCATCCCAGACACGACAAGTTACTTTGGAGGTTCCCAGCCCAGACACATAGAGCTGGGGGCAAGGGATGGGGTGCAGCCGGAGAAAGAACCAAGATTTAGAGGAAAGAACATGAGCTTTGGAGCCAGACAAGCCTGGGTTTGACTCCACACTCCACCTTTTACTGCCTGTGTGACCTTGGGCAAGTTATTGAACCTCTCTGAGTCTGCTGGTTCATGTGCAAGGAGGGCTAATCACAGCTCCTTCTTGCTGAGTTATGGTGAGGATTACATACCATATGTACCATTTATATAAAGCACAAAACGGGCAAAATGAATCAGTGCTAGTAGAAGTCAGGGTCATGGTTGCCCTCACTTCCAGGTGCTTGTAATGCTTTATTTCCTGAGCTGGGGCTGGTCACACCGGTGTGTTCACTTTGTGAAAGTTCAGCAAGTTCCACATATGAAAATACAAAACACAAAAGTTGCACTTTTCTGTACATATGTTATACTACAACGAAAAGGCTTTCACATAACAAGTGAAGCACTGATTTCAGTGTGGTGCTTGGTAGGCACGCACCAAACGCCGGTGCCCTCCCTCCCCGGCCCCCCACCCAAGGAGGAGACAAATGGGGGAAAACCTTCCAGGTGACAAATGCCAAGAGGACGAAGCTCACAACCCTAAGCACTGAGGAAATAGCCAGGCTGAGGGGAGACTGCACAGAGGACAGTGTGGTGAAAGCAGTGCCCACCCCAAAGCGGTGAGGAGGAGGGCAGGGGACTGACCAACAGACACGGAGGCCTGCAGCAGGTACTGCGAGCCCCGAGCATTTGGGCTGTGCAGGCGAACACACTGCCTCCCCCAGGCAGGGTGGCGTCTGTCCCTAACACAGCATGTGTGAGTTCCACCTCTGCCTGAAGAGCGGGGCACTGCCCTGCCCCAGGATGAGGCCTCGGGGAGAGCAGGTGGGCTGAGACACTGGTGCTGGAGGGGTGAGGACACAGGAGTGAGGAAATGGGTCAACAGAACAGCCTGCGGAGCAGGTCTGAATTCCTACTCTGCCTTGTTTCTGGAAGGAATTCAGGAATTCGGCAGTTTTAAGATACATTATAAAAGGAAATAAGATAACAGGAACTCAAGGAAAAGTCAAAAATAAATGAAGACAAAAGTGGGTAGGAACCCCAAACAAGAGAGTGGCCCACCCTGTGAAAGCCTTTGTGTCGGCTGCAAATGGGCCCTGAGCCTCCTCCAGCCTCAGGGAGGTGGAGACTGACATGTCACAACTTACCAAGTCCGTGGGTGAGAACAGACTTGGGAGGGGTGTGCCTTTTCCTAGTTCTAAAACCAAGCACAGGTGGCTTCCCACAGGTACCATGAAGAGGAGGCCATGGGATGGGGAAGCAAGACCCTCAGCAGCATCCCTGAAGGAGGCCCACAGGCCCTTTGCAAGTCACTTCCACAGATGCCCAGTCACAGACCAGCCAGTTCTCCAAAGGGTTAATTTGCTAAATTCTTTATTTTCTTTACCAATTTGGTTTTAGCTGGATGGTTTCCCATTTGTCTCCACACGGCCTGTGAGGACCGGTGGGGCTGTCCTGGCCCCAGCTCCCTGCAGTCAGAGGAAGAGACTGGGACAGTTCACAGCAGTTCAAATGCCAGGAGCGGGCAGGGGTGGGGGTGGGGAGAGACCAATGGAACAGGCCTTAAAATGCTGTAATAAAGACAAAATGCAAACCAGTCGACTCACACCAAATAGTTTCAGGAAGTACGTCAATTTGATGAATTGGTCATTTGACAAATTGGCCGTTCAGTGAATTGACTTTTGGCAAAATGGCTTTTAGCAGAATGACATTTGGTAAATTGGTCTGCTTCTGACACGGCGACGTGTTTCACAGGGCAATTACTTACACCAGCACAGCCAGCAGCGGAGCTCAGGAGAAGCCCTTCTGCACACGGGGCCACCCCACACCATCGAGTTCCCTGCTCTTCACTGGGCTGCCTCCAAACAGGGTGGATTTTAGAATACTTTGAGCGATGCATGCGCGACACAGCACGCAGCCCGTCCTTCATCCATATCCTTTTTCTCAGTTAGACCCACCTAGACTCTCAGGGAAGACTCTTTGGCTTCTCCCTGACAAGGACCAGGAGAGAAATGGACAGAATTCAATGTGGTCTGGGAAGAGAGAGAGTCAAGGAGGAGGGAACAGGGCTGGCCAAGTAGAATCCAGGGTGTGCTTAGGGGCAGGGCTCCACCAAGGGCAGGTGATCAGGCCGCCAGTCTGGGCTTCTGCAGGGAAAAGTCAGGGGCCCTGGCCAACACACAGGGCAGCTAATGCCAGCACAGACATCTGAGTGAAGGCCATGGCAGGAATGGTCCTCCCAGCAGGCCAACGAGAGTATCACAGTGTCCCTGGGGTGCCCCCAATCCCCTCTTTCTTGAGCTCCAAGAGGGAAATGGGGCCCATTTCTTTCACCAGAGGCCAAACCCATTGTCTCCCCAGCTCCTAGAGAGCAGGCCAGGCCTTGCCTGAGTTTGGTCTCCAGAGTTTCTCAGAAGAAAAGTGGAGTTTAAGGGATTAGAACAGCCAAAGGTCAGGTCCAGCACATCGGAAGCCCCTCCTGTCCCCCCACGAATGCACCCAGGGATCCCCAAAGGGCCTAAGGCTCCTGACTTTCTCCCAGGCGAGCAGAAAGAGAGCTCTGCCCTGTTACCAGACAAGGAAGGTTTCTAGTTGGCTGAGTGTGATCTGCAGGAAGCAGCTGCTGTCCGAGGAGCTGTCCGTGGTGCTGAACCCCCTCGGGGGCTCTTCCGTGGTCAGGGCTGAAGGCGCACCTTGGATCCTAGCCACCTCCAACGTTACCCATCTGGCCCCCACACCAGACCTTGTCTATTCAGCTTTTTTTTTCCTTCACAAGCTCACGGGCAATCTGGCTCATAGCACACACACAAAGGGCTAGGAAAGCAGCGTTAGGAGCCTCCAGGTGCCCATCCTCAGACTCTTTAGAATAGGCCTGTGCCCAGCACAATCCATGCAACTAAGCTACTTCCGGAAAGGGGTAAAACTCGACCCCACTTCCCCAACAGCCAGACTTCCCACTGCTGGACACAAGCCCGGGCACTGAGAGGTGCTGAGAAGTTGCCGGGCCTTGCCCCAGATGACTTTCCCCAGATCCTCACTCAAAAGCCACTCCCTTCCATCCTTAGGGCCTTACTGATCAGTACTGACTCATATAACACGCAGCTCTTACTGTCAGTGATGATGATGATGACGATGACACCTGTATGGAGATTTATTAGGTGCCCGGCTCTGTGCTAGGTATTTTATGTTTTACATACATTAACTCACTAATCCCTAAAACCACTGTCAGAGATAAATATTCCCATCACTCTGGTGTTGACACTGAGTGTGGGGGCGGGTGGGCACATGTGGGTGGCAGAGAGTATATAGGACTCTCTGTGCTTTCCACTCAATTTTGCTTTGAACTTAAAACTGCTATAAAAATAAAGTCAGTTTTCTAAAAATACTCTCACCATACTTATTTTCCAGATAGTGTGATTGAGGCATGGTGACTTTCCCAGGCTGTCTGACTGCAGAGCCCACAGCCAACCCACCATGCCGTATGGGCTCAGCATATCAAAGTGATGGGCGGGTGGGGGCATCTGGAAGCATACACGTGTCACCAGTGACATTGATAGGTGAACTGGGAGGGAGAAGACGAAGGCCTGAAAAGCAGAGTATGATAATGAGCACTCATAATGTTGACATTGAGTCATCAAGAGGAAGATTATGTTCAGAACCCTTTGTTTTAGAACTGAGATAATTGTGTAATAAATTTTAGACATCATCTCATCAAAAAAAGGATGAGGTTTGCATGTTTTCTCTGAGCAGCCCTGCCGTGGGGAGAGAGGCATGCCAGCCCCAGCCTGGGAGGAGCACTGTCTGGGGACTTCTCCTCATGCCTGGATTCCTACAAGTATCTCAGACACCATCCCTCCACCCAAGCCCCCATAGGTTTGAAAGACAAGGAAGTGAGTTTTGGAATCCTGTGGTGAGGAACTTTGCACATAAGTCAGTACAAACAGGCAGCATCCCGGGACCTCTGAGAATGAAAGGGTCCTGGAGGAGAAAGCCCGAGGGGAGGATCCAAGGCCATCAACCACTGGCTTCTCACAGAGACTTGGGCACACCCCCTGGGCCACCACCCACAAGCCCCCAACACAATGAGCGACCACCAAGACTCCTGCCCTCAGCCTTCACCTGAGTGTGGAAATGAGTCTAACTGCAAAACCTGGAGCAGAGTCCTCCTGCTGCTGTGACAGCTGTGACCAGCTTCTGGGAGAGACAGGCAGAGGGCGGGGCCTCTGCCCACCAGTGTGAACACCAGAAACTGAAGTTCGGGCATCTGAGCATCAGAGCTGGCCCAGTTCTTGATTCTCTAGAAGGGATGGAAACACCCTTTGGCTTCTAGGAGGCCAGCTCCAGTAGGCCTGCTCTTCCCCAGTGAGTGGCTGATGCTGCTGCCCCCCTGCTGCCCCCCTCACCCCCTCCACACCCCAGACCAGAGGTCCCCACTGGGCTGCAGAGTCCAGAGGGAGATACACTTGTAGCAACACCTGGACCTCTTCATTCACCCCTAGCATTGTCTACAGACTGAACTAGTTAGTCAAGACCCTGGGCTCTACCTCTCTGAGCTTCATTTTCCTTGTCTGTAAATGGGTAATGCGAAGTCATCTCAGAAAGGTGCCATGAGGATCAGATAGGTGGGTTGGCAGCTGAAGGTCCAGCCAATGGCAGCTGTCCCTGGGGCTCTCTTTCTTACTCCTCCCAGGTCAGAGGAGATGCTGCTGTGACCAATGAGACAGGGTCCATTGAAAGCCCTGCTGGAGGTCTTCTTCAAAAACCTGGTGTGTTTGCTCAGTCACCTCGTAACTGTATCCAAGCCTGTTTCTTCTCAGCCCTTCCCACAGTTTCGGCTGAGCCATTATTCATGGAATTATTTCATTGCTGTTCATCGCCTCGATGAGACCATGCATTCCATGACAAGGGACCACGTCTGTTTACTACACTCCCAGAAAGAGGTGAGACTCATTAACTATTTGATTATTTTGGCCACTCAAAAGGTCAAACTAGAATTTGAAGTGGGGAGGGGTCTGTGACATTTTGACATGAAAAAAATAGGTCTCCCCTCAGGATTGATGGGATAGAGGTCTGAGACACCCCCCTGCCTGTCTGTGACCCCTTAACACACAACTGTTCCTCCAAGGGGCCTGTTCTCCAGCAAAGGGCAAAGGCTCTGGACTGGCCCGGGTGGCCTGGGTGACAGCACCGAGCGGAAAGGCACAGCCCCTAGGCTGAAGGTCCTCTCCACACTCCCTTCTTGACATGTCCCTGGTCCACCTCGCTGTTCTATCCTTCCCACCACCTACCTACTTCTTCGTGGATCCCTTCCACTGTCTCCATCACTGCACTCGTCACATGGTCTGTCTGGGAGTCCCTCACCTCCTGACAGCACAATGACACAGCTGTTGAAAAGGACACAGCTGCCCCCTGCCTGCCTCCTGCAGAAAGACACACTAACGTGAGGAAACAGGCAGCCTATCACTGGGCCAGGTCTACACGGGGGCTCAGCCACACCATGACAGAACGAAACAGCAGACACCAAATGCACCCCTCAAAGCACCCCTCTTCTCGCCCCTACCCCCATGCCCACACCCACGCCCACTTGAGTTTGCTGGTCACGGCTTTCAGTTCCTGTGCCAAGCGTCCCGTGCTGTGACATCTGGATCAGATTCCGGCATGGGGAGCCCGAGCCTCGGTTGCAGCCTTGAGCTCTGGCTCAGGCTTCCCAGAGCTCTCTGCACTGGGAGGGCGGTGTGCCGGCCAGCCGGGCCGTCATTTTCCATTTCTCATCTTCCACCGTTTGAGAGCGGAGCCAGGCTGGAGAACAAGCAGTGTGAACCACAGCCTTGCCGCCTGAAGTATGGCCGGAAGATGTGTAGTGACCGCACTGACAGAAATGCAGAGTCTCAGGCCCCGCCCCACCCTGCGGGATCAGAGTCTGCATTTGATAAGCGGACTCGTGTGCCCATTCAAGTGGCGAAGCCCTGGACAGAGCAGTAGTTCTCAGACTGAGGCACACATAGGGACCGCCTAGGGAGCTTTAAAAAATCCTGATGCTTGGGCCCCACGTCCCAGATTCTGATTCGTTGGTTAGGGCTGGAGCTGTCAGGCACTGGGATTTTTCAAAGTCCCCAGGGGATTCCAACATGCAGCCAGGGTGGAGAATCCTTGTTCTAAACCTGTCGCCATCAACCCCGTCATCTCTGCCCCTCAGACCCCTCTTCTTGTCCCGCCCCCACCCAGTACCCACCACCTCACAGGGCTGCTTCCTGCTCTCACACTTCCTCTCTCAGTTGTTCTAGTCTCCTGGCAACTGATGCTGATCAGGGGTTAAGGAAAGTGGATTCGGAAGAACAGCTCACACTAGATGGTGAATGACGAACAGCCCTGATTTCCATTTTAAAAGGAGGAAGATTCCTGACACAGCCTTCATCATTGGTGACATCCGATCAGCCTGAGGAACGTAAACAAAACACTTTGGGCAGAGAGACAGTGGCCCTGAAATGGGCCTTTTCCATATGGCCGAACTTACTACACAGAGAAAGAGCTTTTTATAGCACAGGTGAAAATTTGCTACTAAACGCAAATGGTTGGGCAAAGACACCTGTACTGCTGTTGGGCTGCCCAGGCCAGGTTTGGTAGGAATGAGGAAGAAGAACAGGAGACAGTAAGAGGCCGCCTTAGAGGCCAGGAGCAGGGGCTGGAGGCCAAGCTGTGGGCAGAAGGATCAGAAAGTGACGATCTCCATGAAAGGAACAAAGTGCCATATCTGCCATACCTTTGTGATGACTCTGGTGTCAATGTCCCTGCACAAATACACACACCTCACCCTCACAGGCTGCCATGGGGAGGGTCTGGAGACCAAGGGTGGGTAAAAGTAGGGCCCAACTTATCTATCAGAAGAGGAGTGGTGCCCCGAACAGAAGCCAGAATCCAAACCGCATGCTCTGAGCTTGCAAGGGTGCCCTTGGGTGACACCCTGGTGGAAGACACTGCAGGAAAGCGATGGGCTACAGCCCCATGGGAGCAGCAGCTGACTCCCAGGGTCAGGGTGCACACAAAAACCACCTGGTGGAAAGGCAGGGAACCAGAGACAGAAATGGAGACAAGAGACCAAGGAAGAAAAACAGGCAAAAGAGAGGAGGAGGGGTGGTGGGACTGGAAGAGATTAACCAAAGAACATGTATAATATACATATAACATATACACATAACATATATATACACATAAGTGTAGCCCACGGTCACACACAGCAATGTGGTGAAGGCCAGGTGGGGAGGGGCGGAGGGCTGGGTAGAGGGGAGCAAAGGCAGGGAAATGGGGGACATCTGGAATAGTGTCAACAGTAAGAAAGAGAATGAAGAAGCAAAGAAGCTATAGGAGAAGAAAAAGACAAAGAGAGGGAGACAAAAAGAGACTGAGAAAGAGAGAGAGGGGCCGAGACCCCCATGACTGGGGATGAGGCTCTGAGGCAGGAGACCATGAGTACTCTCTTCTCACAGCAGGGAGTCTGAGTCCCGCCCAGCAGCCTGCGAAGGTGCAAATGAAAAGCATACAGCGTGTGAGCCTGCTGGGCCCTCTGCTCTGGGCGCTGTGCTCTGCCATCCCCTCCACTGCTGGGCAGGCCTGGCGTCCAGGGCATAATTGGCCATTGGCTGGAGGTGTCAGGTTCTGATGATGAGTGTGAAGTCTTCAGGTGATCTGCCCGCGGGGACATGTCCTGTGTGACTAATCACCAGGCAGAGGTGGGAATGGAGTTCCAGCCACTGCAGCCTCTTCCTGGATGGATCAAGTCTCCGTGTATGTTTGGGTGTGCTGGAGGGACAGGGTGTCTTGTCCTCACTCATGGCTGGGGGGGAAGGCTTTCTCAGTGAGGAGAAACTGTGCTAGCTGTAGGCTGCAGGACATGGCCAGCAGAGACAGGCAGTCATCACGAGGGCTGGAGATTGCTAGGGAACGGCGGTGTGCTGGGTGCACGGTTTATGCTCCCTCTTGCACACCACAAACCCAACAAATACTTTAAATGTGACTTAAGAGCAGAGGCTCCGGAGCCAGACTGTCTGGGTTTGACTCCTGGCTCTGCCTCTTACTAGCTGGGTGACTCTGCAGGTGCCATACTTTTATGCAAGAGAGAAACTCCTGTATCCAGTTTAAGGCATCCTTTTGTTCTACGTTTTCTGGGACACAGAGCCAACTGCAGCCCTCCCGACTTTGGGAAGACCAGTGGGGCAGGGCGGTGTCCAGCACTGCACCCACGGGAAGGTCATCTTCCCAAGGCAACGGAGGACCTGCGCGCTCCAACAGGGGCCTGACCGCAGCAGATAAGCAATGTCCTGAGACGGGGGACTGGGCCTCCTTCACACGCCAGCCTCTCTCTTAGACAAGGGGACAAAGGACGGCAGGGGGACACAAATAAAAAGTGATGTTCAAATGAGAGTGGACACCGGAGAAGCAGATGACTGCAACAATGAGGGTATTCGGACGGTGACGAAAGCCACCTGAGAGGGGACTGTTCCTGTGCTGAGACTGTCATTCCCGTCACAGAGAGGCAGCTAGCTGCGTCTCAGCGCCCCAGAGGGTGCTCTTCATTCCACCCGAGAAAACGGCCAGGAGGAAGGCCCCCCAGTGCGTGTGAGCCGGAGGGACAGCGGCAGGTAGGCAGTTCCAGGGCTAGAGCCCCCAGGACCGCTGCTGGGCCCTAGGGACCCCTGTGGGAATTAGTAAAAGGTGCCCCTTCTTCAAGACTTTCACCTACTTTCACCTACTTGGGAATTGTCGAAGGAAATATATCAATTCATATCTATGATGTGAATGGTGTCCCTTCAAAACGACACCTTTGGACAGCGCACAGCCTGCACCACTGTCCACAGTGACTTTGTGTATCTGTCTGCTCCCGCCACAACGGCGTTGACGGCATGGCTCCAAACCGGGCGAGGCTGTGCTCCTAAGGGTGTCCCAGCCTTATTGAGGGTGATAGTCATGGGAGGCCACGTGGACCCTCCTTAAGAGACAGGAGACATGTGCGACAACATGGATGGGTCTCGAGAACATCACGCTGAGTGACATGTCAGACAGGAAGTCAAGAACCACATGATCTCACGCACATGTAGGGTGGCACCGAGAGCAACGGACAAACAAACAAAACCTCACAGACACAGACAGCAGCAGGGCGGTCACCAGAGGGAGGGGGCCACACACATGGTGACGGAGGGTCTGACTTCGGGTGGTGGACACACAGCGCAGCATGCAGACGATACACCGCAGAACTCCACCCTTAAAACCTGTATAATTTTAAAGATTTTATTTATTTATTTTTAGAAAGAGAGGAAGGGAGGGAGAAGGAGAGGGAGAGACAGAGACATATCCATGAGAGAGAAACGTCGAACAGCTGCTTCTTATACATGCCCCGACCAGGCACCAAACCTGAAACCCAGGCACGTGCCCTGACCAGAAACTGAACCAGTGACCTTTCGCTCTGCAGGACAATGCCCACCAACTGAGCCACATCAGTCAGGGCAAAACCTATATGATCTTATTAACTAGTGTCTCTACAATAAATTTGATAAAATTTATAATAATAAATAAATGGATCTACAGCTACAAAAGATAAGGCAGGAGAGATTTTAGCCCCCCAAAAGAGGCAATGTCAAGCTTGAGCACGTGCCATGAATACACGTCATTCCTAAGGAAAATGCAGAGATGTGGAGCAGGTGACGGCTACACTGAGACCAGAGGGCACCACTCTCTGGTCCGCAGTGTAACAAGCACCAGGCACAGTCCCTAGGGAGAAGCCAGGGTCTGATAGAAATTGGTGGGCCACATCAGTGTACAGCAAAATGAGCAGGAGCATGAATATCTTTGACTTTCATTATAGTAAATTAACACTACTTTATGTCATTTTATTGGCTTACTTTTTTCCTGGTGGAGGGATGGAAGAACTTTTACAACTTATGGAACTATTTTAAATGTAAAATAAATGCAAATAAGTATATCTCAATAAACACACTGTTCCAACCCTGGTTACCTGCTGTGTCCCCTCCCCCACAACAAACACTAATAAACTGTTTCCCTGCTTCCTAGCCAGGGTCCAGATGTTGACCTCACCACATCTTAATGCTGTTCTTGCCAACCAACCACTATTTCCCATGGCAGGTCCCTCTGTGGGGCTCCCCAGGCCCCCCAGCCCCCTGCAGCCCCTTGCGGCATCTCACACCTTCACATGCCAAGTCTGGGACAAGAGAGGAGAAATGAGCAGGTACCCGGTGAAGCGAGAGGTGTGAATGAACCCAGTACCAGAGAGATTCTTAACGAGAAGAACTGGAGCTCAGCTATCAGTGCGGATCGGTTCCTGAAACTAGTCCCCGGGGCAAAGGCAAGCCCCCGCACTGCGTCAGGAAGAGAAGTAACAGCCATTCTTACTGACCCCGCATCTGTGCCGGGCACTATAAGGACATGAAGCTGACAGGGAAGAACACTCTGGACCCTGATTCAGAGGCCTTAGTTTCCTGCACTAGCTGTGTGACCCTGGGTGAGTCCCCCTGCCACTCTGGGTCTCATGGTCCCCACCTGCAAAATGAGGTCCATGCTCTCATCTCTAAAACAGTGCTTCTCAGGTGGTGACATGCAGGCAAGTCCTCCGGGGGTCTTGTTCACGTGCAGACTCTGACTCTGGGGAGGGCCTGAGAGTCTGCATTCTGACAAGCCCGGTGCGTTGCCTCATTCCCAGCAGCCAAGCAGAGAAAGAATCCCTCATCCTGAGAAGGGCCGGCAGCTGGCCCCTCTCCTGGTGCCTGTTAGAATTTCAATCCAGCAGACAAAACAGCCAGCTGCCAACAGAGCCCAGGGACCCAGCCAGCTGCCTTCTGCTTTTCCCTTTCCAAACAAAATTTGAGATGTCACTTTTAAAAATCACAGAACAGCTGAGAAAACAAGCATTTCCTCCCTACTGGTCTCTGCTTCCCACCCCCACTCACCACTTGCCAGAAACTAGTCTTGATCTCTTCCTATCAGCTTCCCTGGCCCCACACTGCCACCCCTCCTTTGACAAGGTCCCTCAACTCTGCCTGCCCTCCCTGCCACTCTCTGAGCTCCCCTCTGGCAGAGTTGGCTTGCCAGGCTTATTTTAACAGCTCCGATTGAAGCTGGGATCCCGCTGACATTTACACTCCCTCATCATTATCAGCTCGAAGCTTCCAGCAGCCAAGCTCAAAAGGGTTCTTAGAGCAGGAGGGACCAGGAGCGAAATGTCAGCGGCTCCGCACTCCTGCCTCTCGCGGCGCTGTCCCGCCACCTGCCCGCAGCACAGCTCCACCAGATGATGGGGGAGGCAGAGACACCCCCCCTGCCACCCTACCATCAGCAGCCAGTGGCTTCTTGTTCCAGTGACCACATTTTCTCTCCCAAGAATCAGGACACATGGTGTGATTTAGAAATGCACGAATGTGAAAGGACTCTTAGAGGCAGAAAAATTAAATCCCGTGTAGTTGTGTATTTAATGAGTGACCCCCCAACAAGCCAAGCCCCTCCTGGGCAGCTTTATCCTCATGTAGACAAATGTAAGTCACCCACCCATCACTCTGACGACCTGATAGCTTTCTGTTCCTCTTTCGAGTTCTAGAGTATCCAAAGCCCAATTTTCTCATCTCTAAAAGAGGGACAGTCATTCCCAGCCACCAAGGGCACCTGGGAGGATGAAATGAGGAGAGGTGGCACCTGGCGCTCAGCACAAGACAGGTGCCTGCAGCCGGGCTATGCGCCTGCACCATGTCCTCCACAGGTGGGCCTTTCTCCCTGAAACCCCCTCAACCCACACATCAGACTTCAGGTGCTACAACCCCATCTCACCGTTTCAGCTACTGAACTACTGAGCCTCAGAAAGAAGACAAGTGGGAGCAAGGAGTGCCTTCACACTTCCCTGTCCCCGAAGAAATTCAGGGTCGCGTTTTATGTCTGCTCAGCAGGGCCAGAGTTCACGGGAATGCATCTGACTCATTTTGAAACTCTAGACGCAGAAGGTATCGAAGACCACTAAATAATTGACTCCTGGGTCACAGAGGCAATAGCTTTGAGAGAGAAAGCATCTCTGAGTCAAGGCACTCAGATGTCAGTTCATTGAGACGGTGGGTGTGGGGCTTGGGGGTGACACAGGACCATGGCGATGCTTCTGCGGGCAGGAGAGACTCCCTGAAAAGCACAGAAAGAACACCCACAATTCAGATTTCTTATTTGTTTATCAAAGATGTCTTGCCTCACCTATACAGATACCAATACAAAAAATAAACAATCTAAAATTTTTTTACACTGGAGATCTTCCAAACAGTAAAGAGCCCCATCCATCTCGAGGGGCCCTCTCTAGAAGTCTTCCCTGTTATACCCCTCTGCTGATTCATGATTGCTTTGCAGTCTCGCAGCACTTGGCTTTAAGGTCTGGTCTGCAATCCACTGTATCTCAGGCAAAACATTACATCCGGAAGACCTTCCCCAGACGAACAATGTCCAGGGCAGCCGTTGGCCTTGCCCTTCTCTGCCGTTCCCTGTGTTTGGCTTGTTCAAACCACTGCCTTCCACTTCCCCACACACGGCTGTGATCGCCAGCCTAATGATTGTGTTCATATCATCATTTCAGTGCTACCATCCAAGGGAATCAGGAAGCCCATTCTGTAGCTCGGTCTGCAAAAGCCTGATACACGGCCAGCTATCAAGTGTCTGGCAAACCAACAGCCTTGAACTGTCTCAGCGGGAACAACCCCTGCCCGAGTGCCCTCCCCGGAAAAAAACAGCTGCGTTGTGTCTGGGGTACGGCCAGAACACAGGCGCAGACCTGCCCTCACAGAGCTCACCACCAGGCACTGAGGGACTGTCACAGCGAGCATCCCAACAGCTAACCACCACACTTCATCTTCGCACAAGCCTATGACAGAGGGCAAGTCAGACAGAAGGAATCCTATTGGCAGAAGTGGCCTGAGAGAGCATCAGGATGTGAGGCGAGGGCTCGCAGGGTCAGAGCAAGGATCAGGAAAGGCAGGAGAAGAGTCACACCCACAGTGCTGAGCGTGTGCTGGGGGCAGAGCTGAAAAGCCTGGCTGCCCCCCAGGGGTGTGTGGGCAGAAGCAAGCCTGGAAGGGCCTGGTACCAAGGGGCTCTGGGAAGCCAGAGTGAGGAAGGTGGACTGGAGCCAACAGCAACCAGGACCCCTGAAGATTTTTGAAAACATGAGCCACCAGATCAAGTGATGCCTTAGAAAGATGACACCTGGTCCCCCAAAGGATGGCCAGAAAGGGGAAAGGGCAGAGGAGGGGAGGTGGGACGCTAGGGAAGCCACAGTAGTCCTTAAAGCACTAGTGGGCCCCCAACTCCAAGGACCTGAAATCTCCCAGATGTGGGAATGGTCTAGGGAGGATCAGCGGGGCCATGAGCATAGCTCTGGGGCTAGCCTAGCTGAGTGGCCCTGCAAGGACACTTGGTCCCTCATCCCCAGCTTCCTGGGCAGTGAAACAGGAATACTTTAAGTCCCCATGGTGGGCTGCCGAAGGTCTGAATAAACTCATGTGTGTGAAGGACCTAGCCCGGCGCCTGCTCTCGGAACCCCTGGGTCATTGGGAGCTGTTCTAACTAATGGTAAGAGAAACACAGCCCGGTGCGGGGAGGGGCGCTGTGACGGCACCTCCATCAGGTAACGGGGAGTGTGAGACAGGGCCACAGAGAGGAGTCTTCGGGTAGAAGTCACCAGGGGACAGGGAAGTCTGCAGTCACAGGAGGATGTGAGATCCCCAACGGGGCTCGCAGAGGGATCACAGCACACGGGCCGCCCTGGCAGCAGGCTCACCATGGGCTCCGTGGGGCCGCTGCCACCTGGGAGCTCCTGAAAGCAGAAGTTGCACAAAGGGATGGAGACTCTCCAGGAGCAGAGGCCAGAAATTACTGAATCTGTTGTGCGTATAGTCAGGTGTCCGTCTGTCTCCCCTGCCACTAGCTCACCCTATCTGCACCTCTGCCCGTGGCCTGGCCCTGGCTCTTGTCTACACATGTACCTACAGGTGTGTTAGCCTTGCAGGGAGGTGGCATTTCCAGTCTTTTCCTTTTCAAGCCAACTCAGTTTGACAACTCAGTTTGACAGCTCGTGGAAGGCTGCCTTGACCCAGGAGCAGGGAAGGGCGGTCCCAGAAGGAGAAGGAAATTGTGGCCACTTCTTGCCGGGGGGGAGATCGAAGACATGGGTGGTGCCCTGCAGCAGCGGCCGCTGCTGTGAAGTGGAATTTGTACACGGAAATCCGGAGAGAAGCGGCCCGGGGCGCCCCCATCACTGCTATGACAGGGCTGACAGCTAATTAGAGAGCTCCACTGGAGCCTAACGTTGAAAAGCCATTTAATAATTAAGTGTCTTATCTGTATTTAAATTCCTCTGACAATATATACTTAGAGTGTGGCCAGAGAATCAATTTTCTCACTTCTGTCACCCTACAAGACACAATATTTGAATCCAGGCATCTCGCCATTGACAGGCAGCGACATCATGTCATGCAGTTTGTACTGGGAGTGTTCCAGCCCTGGCGGGACCCTTCCTCCCGGCTCCAGATTGATTCACGCAGAGACTCCAGCTCAGAAACAGCATAACATGAATATGTCCCTTCCCAAGCCACTGAGCTGGGACCGGGCAGGCAAGGAGCAGGTGAGGGACCCTCCACCTAGTGGGGTGGGGAGGGTGGGGCAGTGGCAGCGGCTCACCTGAGTGCAGCCAAAAGGGTGCATTGTCTGTAGAGCAAAAAAATGATGTTAAAATTATAATAAAATGAACAAGAAAGCATTTATTAAAATAAAAATGAAAGTCATAATCAGTCGGTCTCTCTTTCATTCCCACAGACTATTCTAGAGAAAGTCAGTGATCAAACACTGCTCCAGCTAAGGAGGAGCCTCGCACTGGCACCCACCTCCCACACCGCTTCCTGGGAGGCTCGGGGCTCCCTGGCCTGTCCCCAAGGAAAGATGAGGCCACAGAAGAGAAACCATCTTAGAGGGAAGAAAGGAAAGGTGAGCTGCATGTTTAAAGGGACAGACAGGCCCAGGCTGGGTTTGGCCCCACAGGCATGCTCTGTCCACCCTGCAGGAGCAGGAAACAATAGGGAGGTGACCTCTGCATGGTCCAGAGAGGCAGCAGGATGTCACCAGTGTCCTGGGGAAGGCTATGGGGTTGTGCAGAGCTATGGGTGGGGGGCAGCCCCAAAGGACACACAGAAGCCTCCAAAAGGGACCAGATTCAGATGAGAGAGAGTCCTGCATGGTCCAGTCTGGGACACAGATGGAGCATCTGGAGAAAACAACAGAGGGAGGCTTGGTTGGGGCCTCTGACAAGCCAACACTGCTTCTTCCTCGTGACCTGGGACAGCCTCTGAGAACATGAGGCCACACTTTTGTTTTCCCTTCTGGAAGTTTCTCTCCCCATCTCAAGGAGCCAGTGAAACTCCAGACAGGGAGTAGACTTTCGAAGGAATAGACCTGGAAGGGAATTTAAACATGGTCTAGTTCAACTCTCCCTCCCAACAGAGGGGAAAAGCCAAGAGAAGGCAGGCGACCTCAGAGCCATCTGGATGGTTAGCTGGTGCTTTTCCCCAGCCCCTGCCCACCGTGCTGCTGGGCGGCATTCAGGCATCACAGCAGCTGGGGATTCGGACGCTGCTCTCTACTTAGGGTCGTGCAGCATGGGGCACGCCACACATGTTTTCTGGCCTCAGACAGTGGCCCGGGCTGGTGACCGTACTGACTACGAACAGCCAAGGAAGCACCCCAGTGCCAGGCAGCAGAAGTGCTGCTCTGGGGGTGGATGTGACTGTGCATTTATGGGGCACTTTGATCACCACCCCTTAAGTCACAGCCAGTAAGACCAAGTAACCCTCCAGGACTCAGTCCGGACCGTTGGACCTGGCCTGCACTGCCGTTAAATTCAGGAGCATCGAGGGGCCTGGAAAACACCACCTGCACCTGACAGGCTGTGACCCAGCCCTCAAGGTGCTCTCGTTCAGTTGGGTTCAGCTGTTGCCCCTCCAAGTGTGGGAGCAGCAGGGCTCCTATCACCAGGGAGCGTGTTGGAAGAGCAGAAAAGTCAAGCCCCTCCTGGACTTACTGAGCCAGGATCTGTAGTGACACAAGACCCCCCAGATGCACATTAAAGCCTGGGAGGCACTGGCCTAGGGCCCTATGGGGACACCTAAAGGTGATAACCTTGGAGACAGGCCAACGCTCTACATGCCATCGGAGACGATCGCAGACTGTCCATCACAGATTGCTGGTGACATGATGCCACCATCGCTCTGATCTCTCCCCGGGAAGGATGGGAGCGCCGGCCGGTCTGGCTGCAGCTCAAGTCTGGAGAGGGTCTGGGTTCCAGGGGACGGCAAGCTCAGTGTGCTCCAGTGTAAGACGCCGTGATGTGGACAGCCACCAGGTAGAAAACCTGCTGTACACAGTGTCTGGGGAGTCTAGCCTCTGAGGTCCCACAGACCTGGGTCTGCAGGCCTCCCCTTCATTCACCAGCCCTGGGGCCTGCTGCAAGCCCAGCACATCTCAGGGGCTCGTTTCCACGTCTCCACTGTGAAGTCAGGATGACAGGAGACCCTGGATGTGAAAAGCTGGCGCTGGCTGGGTCCCTGGCAGGTGCGCCTGAGTAGCAACAGCTCTGATTATAATCGGGGCGGGGGGGTTAGAAAGACTGACCGCTGCTCCAAAATCCTAAGGGGTCCACCTAGGATGGGTAACCAGTGGCTGCAAATCCAGGTCAACAGGCTTAGCACATGAAGAACCGTGGGCAGTGAGCTCTCCAACAGCAAATGCTCAGCAAAGGTGGGCGCAAGCACAGTGTGTGGCTGGAGTTCAGGGGCGGGAGCGAGGCATTGGTGGGAGGGGCCGTGAGATGGAGAATAAGGTCCTCCCCTCTCCTCATTTCTGCTGCCCTAAGGTAGGGGGCCAGCCTTCCCCAACATCCAAACAGGTACCTCCTCCTTCCTCTTTCAGCAAAACAGACAAGGACAAAGCCGCAGTGGAGTGGACACAACAACCCTTCTGAAAGCCCCCAACACTCTTTCCCCAGCAGCAGCTTCCAAGCAACACCCACCAGGTAACCAAAAAGGGAGGCACCTTGGTCTCCTTAGGAACCACTTGCAAAGCCCCGCAGTAATGATTTCAAGAAGCTCCCAGCTCTCTCCCCTAACTGCTCAATCTTTACAGCAATCCTACTCTCCTTTTTCTCCTGCAAACGTTCATTTCAGCGCATCCGAGCAGAATGTGGTGCGGTTTCCAAACCCAGTCAGACGGTGATTTCTTCACAAGGCACAACACCCGCAATTCATGAACGATCTGGGAATGATGTCCCTTCTAACAAAGACACCATTAAAAACAAAGCTGGAAAAAAAAAAACCTCACAGAGCCCCTAACCCTTTGTCACTTGGTCATAACCAAAGAGGGGGTGTATACAGTGGAGGTGAGTAGCTCAGGGGCAGGCAGGCTTCAGCCACTCCTAGCTGCTCAGGGGAGGGAGGGAGCAAGCCAGGCCTGGAAGAAAGGAAACAGCCAATGCGAAGGTCCTGCGGCAGGAGTATGTGTGGTGTGCAAGGAAAAGCAAGGAGGTCAGGGGACTGCAGTGGGAAGGTATGGATGATCACTCTGAAGGAAGCAGGAAGCCACCAGAGGTCCTGAACAGAAAAGCAACTTAGATTTAGAAGAGGCTGCACTTAAGGTGCCCCAAACAGTATCTTGTACATAGTAAGTGCTCAGTTAAAACAAGCTATTGTCATACATCATCCCCCGAATTTCTGTCTGCTCACCCCACACCTGCAGCTGCTCACACCACTCAAAGCCCTTCCACCTCCTGAGGGGTCTGGACCCTGCTGTCGAGGATTCAAGCCCCACCATACAAGGCCAGGGCCCACTTCCGGACACCTCCCCAACGCTCATGCCGGCCGCAGACCATCCTCCCTAGGCCGGCACAGCTTCCGTCATCTTTGCCTTTCCCTGTGTATTTCTCTTCCTCCCCAAAGCACCCCCCAAACCCAGCACCTCTAACATCCCACCCAATGTCGCACCCATCTCAAGGGAGGCTTCCCTCCCTCATTCATCCCCAGACAGCTGTGAGATCCCCCCACTGGCTGAGCACGCCATGCCACTCACAGACCTCCTCACCCTTGCTGCTGGTCTCGTCCCCTGACCCAGTCCTGCCTCCGGCTCCTGCCACCACCCACCGGATAGCGACCTGCGGAGCCACTTCTCAGGGCCCAGCTGAGGCACTGAATGAGCCACTGTAAAATTGAGCAGAATAACACAATAAACACACAGTCCCTGCTCCCCCTTCCCCCTGACAGCCCAGCTGTTAAGGGCAGAGTTGGTCTGTCCCAGCCTGTTCAAGGAGCTGGGACAATGGGGAATGAAAGAGGGGTGAGGCCACTCTTCCTCCTCAGCAGACAAAACTCAGCCAACAGAATCACGTCTAATGACCACTCAGCTCTGTTTACCAGCTGAGCCCAGGACTTTTGTTCCATTGTGACCACAGGTGCAGGTGAGTATTCCACAAGATGAAAACAAGGCCTTGATAAAGAAAAGCAGGATATTCACAGAGTCTGCCCAGTACCACACACGCACAAGCCTAGCATGGCCGTGAGGCCCCGTTCAAGCCTTGCGTTTGGAGGAAGGGCATCTTTCACACATCCAGGCGGCCCTGGAGTAGCCAGTGAGGGAGAAGCAGGTGAAAAGGGATCTGAAGCCATCTCGGCAAAGTCAGGGCTGGGGAGCCCTTCAGCCACGCCACAGAGGCCTCCAACAACCATGGTGTGATGAGGCTGGGGGATGTGAGTTGCTAGCCCGTCTTTATAGGAAACATAGCAAAGAGCACTGAACTCCCACATGGTTTTCTGACGCAGGCAGAGGAGGTGACAGATCAAACAGGGGACCGGATCTTCTAGATGACCGCCTGACCAGATGCAGATAAACCACAGACCAGAGACCGGCCTCCGCAGGGTCTGGATTGAGGAACTCAAGGTGAAAACGGGGCCAGGGTTCATGAACTCCTTGTCACTTAGGTCTCTCAGGGAGGCTCAGGCTCCTCTTCCTCAGGCCATTTCACCGGGTTGTCCCTTCCCAGGGCCAAGAACCCAACAGACAAGTCAACCAGCTAGAGAGGCTGACAGCATCTGGAGTCTGATCAAAGGCCTTGGCCAAGGGCACGATCAGCTGGACCCAGGTCCTGTAAATGGCACCTGCACCTGGTTTTGTTCTGTTTTGCTTTTGTCTTTGGCATCTGCTCCTCCTACTTCCCAGTGATAACCCTAATTTTTGTTAGGGACCCATCCCTCCCGACTGCTCTCCTGAGCCCCTGGGGATGACTCCTCTCCCAGCTGCAGAGCTGCGCCATCACATCTCTGGCCATGAAGGCCTGTTAAAGGTGGGCGCAGAGTCCCATCCCAGCCAGCACAATGTGTGAGGCTTTGGGACAGAAGTCAACATTCTCTCCTGGTGGACTTGGAGCTAAGGGGGTATCAGGCTAGAACTGCTGTAAACACCTTCAAACATGAGTGGAGAAAGTGCTGAGAACCAAGTCATTGTAGAAGAGAGTAGGGGAGAGAGGAAGACAAATGGATAGATGGGTGGGTGGGTAAATGAATCTGGACTCTGGCATCATCATCTGAGCCCCTGATCAGACCTCATCTGACACAGACTCGAGTCTCCCTGATCCCAGAGGAGGTTAGGAAGTCAGTGGGTATTGAGTGTTTATTGCTGGGCTCAAAACAAATGTTACTGCATTTAATTCCCACAGTCACCCTGAGAATTAGGCTTTATTTCCCCCTTATCTTTGTAAATAAGGAAACTGAGGTTAAAGAGGTTTTGTAACTGGCCCAGGTCAGCCAACTCACAACTGGAGAAACCACAACCTGGGGTCATCCCAAGGCTCTGGTCTCTGTGCTGTGCCCCTCCACCTGGGAAAACAGGCCAGAGCTCCAGGGAGGGCTGCGGCCCCAGGGCAGTTCGGGCTCTGATAGCTGAGCAGGAGGGGCTGCCAGCGAACTGTGTGCTCAAGGGACTAACGGGCACCATGCTCTTCAGGGGGAGAAAGGCCATGTCTGTAGGGACATGCTTCAGAAAGGTCTGTCAGAGCTGCAGAAACCAGCAGAGGAGCAGCTGATAAATGTCACCACACACTGTCACCCTGGGTAATCTGTACAGAGGGGGTGACAGTCTAAAGTTTTTGAATAACAGTGACTCCAAGCCATCAGTTACAATGCAAGAAGGAGCCCTGAGGGTCCTCCAGGGGAGGGCCAAGAACAGAGGCCCAAAGCCAGAAAGGGCACCAAGCAGTGACAACATCAGGAAGGTGTCAGACACAGCAGACAAAGCCTGTCACACTGGGGATGAAGTGCCTGCTCACCTGCCCGTGGGCTCGCTCTGAGGGTGAGTGAGACGCCAGTGGCCATGTGTTTCGACAACATTGCTGTCACGCCACCTCCACGCTCAGTGTGTGAAGACTCAGCCTCCTTTGTTAAAATGAAGCCCTAGTGCCGCCGCTCCCCCTAACCACAATCCGGGAGGACAGGGCAGCCTGCCCAGCACGCCCCTCTGTCCTGGGCCTCCCTTCTCTCTGACTGCCTCACGTCCTAACTGCACCACACAGCCCCAAGGTCTGCTGATGCCCCTTGCCGTTCAAGCCCATTTGGTCATGGACCAGTTCCTGTCTCTCTTCACTGTCCAGAGAGGAATGTTTGAAGGCAATGAAATACTAAAAAAGGAAAGAAAAAAAAGAGCAAGGAAATGCTCAAGCAGCCTCATCCAGGGTCTGGCTGGGAAAGCCTGGGAGGGCCCCTGAATGCTGGGAGGCCCTGCCCCGCCCTACGGGCTGCCATCCCAGCCGAGAGTGGGGTAGCTGGTAGAGGATGGGGGGCCCACTGGCAGAGCCAGCAATCAGGATAAAGCAGGAGCCAGGCTGAGGCGGGGAGGTGGCAGCCCCCGGCAGAGGGGGCCTTGTGTGCCCTGCCCACACCCCTGCCCCTTTCACCCACAGAGGACAGGAGAGAGGCCACTGTTTGGGAGGGATTAGGTCTCCTAGAAAACAGGTCTTCCCTGCCCGGCCACTGCCCTCCTCCCCCATCTGCCCGGAGACACCTCCTTTAGGAAGTCCTCCAGACCGCCCCCTTCTCCTCTCTCCACCCACCCTTGCCCTCCACAAGCAGAGTTGGACATGCCCTCCTGGGCTGTATCAGCGCCCTGCAGGCACCTGGGAAGCACCTTCTGGAAAATAAGAAGCAGCGGAAGGAGGGGTAAGAGGGTGGGCTCTCCTTGGCTGCCTGTGCTCATATCTTGGCTCTGTCACCTGCTTTGTCACTTTAACCAAGTCACTTGACCTCCCTGTGTCTCAGTTTCCTCGCCTGTCAAGAGGGGAGAAGAGTGGTGCTAAGGATTCAATAGAATCATTAACGGGAAGCCAGCGCCTGGCTTGTTCAGTAAATGTGAATTCCTGGGTTTCCAACTTGTCCTTTTCCTCCCACTGCATCAGGAGCGCCCCAGGGGCCCAGGCCCTGTGTCACCCCACCCATGCCCCAGCACACCCAACTCTACCTCGCCAGTGGTGACTGGGGCAACCACTCCATGTGGTCGTCATGAGAAATCCACCCCTGGCTGGGTTGCTCAGTGGTTAGAGCATCATCTGCTAAGGTTGTGGGATCGCTCTCCGGTCAGGGCACACACCAGAAGCAACTGATGAATGCATAAATAAGTAAGCAGATCAACAAACTGATCTCTATCTATCTATCTATCTATCTCTATTTCTCCCCTATACACACCCCTTCCTTCCCTCTCTGAAAATCAATCAATAAATTTTAAAAAAAAATCCAAAATGGAGTAAGGGACAGTGGTGACAGCTAATAACCTGCAGTAGACTCAGCAGTCCTGGGTCCCAGTCCAGGATCGGGGCGCAGTGACTAAAGAAAGATACATCCTTTTACTTCTCTGAGCCTCAGGGGGAAATGTAAACCTGAGATAAAAGTGACACCCTCACAGGGTTACTGTAAGAAGTACATGAGAAGATGTTTCTAGAGATTTGTAAAGCACCTGGCCCCAGTAAGTCTCAGAAAGTGTACCGGGTTCTGTCACTCCCATCTCTAATGAACCGTGAGTGCCTGGAGGCCATTTGCAGCCACAGCTGCTCTCTCCAAAGGTACTTAAAGGAAGAAAGCAGAGCAGGGCTGCCTCTGAGATGCAAGGGGAGGGAAAGTGCCTTCCTCTTCAGGGCCCCGATCAGAAGAAGGTTCTGGAAACATCCCGACAGGGACCCCTCCCGGGAAGAAGCTGTGGGCTCCTGCTGCTCTCTGCGTCCCTTCTCTCGCTAACTCTGCTGTCCTCCCTCCTCACACGGTAGCCTTGTCACCCAGAGAGGAAGGCATGAAAGGATGGCGCCCGGAGATTAACACTTCAAAGTCAGTGTCGGGGGACTGCTGCCTTGAGCTTCCCCGCTGGCATGTGCAGGAACCCCAGCACAGCGGAGGCCGGGGGCGGATCTGTGGTGGATGCCCCCCCCCCCAGCCGAAGCTTTTGTGCCTGCTCAGTCATCTCTCATTTCTCTTCTGTGGCACATTAAAGAGAAACACCACCGACAAACCTGGCCAGCCAGGCTGAGCCAGCATTCAAACAGGGCCCCATCCGCCCTGCTCAGAAAGAGATGAAGAAACCCTTGGCCCCCCCTCGTCTTGTAGCCCTCAGTCAGACTGAATAGGCCAGAGCTGAGAGGAGAGAACCAAGTTTACTCATATAGGTGCCCACCCAAGCAGCCCTGAGGTCAGACAGCTACTGACCTCCCAGGCCAGCCCAAACGAAGCACAGCAAAGCATCCATGGCTTAGGCATTGATCCACTGGTTATCCAACCACCATGGAAATTAGATTTTCTCTGTGCATCGTTTGTTGGCTCATTCTCTGCCTGTTGACATCACGCCTAGGGAGAAGACACGGGGCAATTCCATGGCAACCGTACCAAGGGGCCAGCTAGCCCCTCCTCCAGCACACAGTCCAAACATGCAGGGTGATGGAGACACTCCTGAGAGCCTTGAGAACGGCACAGGGGGGGAGTGGACCAACAGACTGACCGGTACAACCCTTCCGTAAATGATTTGCTATGAGCCAGTACCGCTGGCACCACACATGCCCATGACCTAGCAACCCCACTGCCACGCCTTCACCTGAGAAGCGCTCCCCGATGTGCACCCAGAGGCACAGGTGGGGATGTCCTGAGCAGATCAGGAAACAATCCACATATTCGCCTGCAGGAGCACGGACACCACATGGGCCTTCCATCGGACGGGGAAGGCGTGAGCCACAGCCGCCCGCATCATCACAGACAACTTCTAAAACGTAACACTGAGTTTAAAAAAGAAATGTGGCAGACAAAGGTACACAGTTTGGCTCCTTTGATAAGAGAAAGTTAGGGAATAAGCAAAACTTCAGCTAACGCTTCCACATGCCCATACATGTAGGAACACTGCAAAGAAAACCAAGGACATCACCAACACACACCAGTGCGGTGGTTCCCTCTGCTCACAGGTGGGAGCCGGGGAAGGGGCGGGGTGGAGGGGTCCGCGAAGGGCAGGGGCCTTCCAACAGCACTGTGATGCCCTTGTGCTTAAATTAGGTGGTAAATGCACGGATACTCACTTTACTCGTGTGCTGTGCCACTGGCATATATAAATATACATCATAACACACTGTAAATATTCTTTTGTATTATCAAAAATTCATTTTGAGAACTTATTTTCAAAAACAGGGCTGACAATCGTATTGGTAGAGACATGGAAGGCAAAAAGGGGCTGGGACACTGAGGATGCTGGAGCCAAAGCGGACAGCGTCCTGCCCGCGAAGTTATTAAAAACCACAGAGGCCAATGAACGACAATAAACCCTGCATTTACGAAGTGCCCATCAAGTCATCAGCACACGCCAGAGTCTCTACACAGGTTATTCCAGCTCTTATCGGCACAAGAGGGGTTGTCGTCATTGCCACCATGGAGAACGCGGCTCTGGGAGGTGAAGCGGTGTGGCCGAAGTCGCCAAGCCGGTCCTGCCGCTGAGAGAGCAGCCACAGGCGCCCCCGACCAACCGATCATCCGTCCGCGCCGCGAAGACTGCGTCGTTCCGGGACGCCAAGCAGCCTCTCAAATATTTATAGACATAAATGGTGAATGAACCAAAGCGCAATTCAATCCAACACATATTTATAAATATTTATAACCAAATGTTTTGCTTTGATAAGGCCTATTCTCTGAAGTGCCTGGCGTCAGACAAGCAGGGCCTTTTCTGCGGGAACAGGCTGCAGCTCACCTGGGAGCGTTCCCCGTTTCCATGAGCACACGCTCAGGGCTGCCGGTGCTCGCATCCCACCCAGACGCCCCCCGCCCCCCTCGCCCCATACCCGTCTCATCAACTTAACACACCGTGAAAGTAAGACTGGGAGCTCGGGAACCACAGTGCTATGTTTGGGCCGGAATTTGTGCTTCTCGGCCACCTAAAATCTGCCAGAGGCCCCCCACTGCTTTCAGGATGAACTCCCAACCCCTCAGCAGACTGACAGGTCCTGGCCCCACCCGCCCAGCCCACATCCTCCACTCACAATTCACACCCACAGCCCCACCCGAAGGCTCGGCTCCACTGGCAGGTCCTCAAATGCATTGTGCCCTCTCTCACCGCCTGCCCTTCCTTCTTCACCTCTTCCTGGCCTGGCTAATGCCTACTGCATTCTCAGAGCCCAGCTGTGGGGCCTCCTCCTCCAGGGAAGCCTCAGAGTGGGGGGTGGGGGAAGGGGGACTGGCCCAGCTCACAAGCCCCCCCTGGCTTCCAGCTTCCCCGCCTCCCTGAAGGCTCTGCTGACACACCCCCAGGGCCAGAGTGCTTACTGTGGACACAGGCCCAGCAGCCATCCAGTCAGGCCACCCTTCCTTAGACTTGACCTAAAGCCAGCCTACCAGTGCCATCCTCCTTCTGGAGAACAGGGAGTAAGTCCCTCCCTCCTGCAGCGACCCACACTCTCAGAGCACCGAGGACCACCCTGCCTTCTCTTCAGGGACTGAAATCTCCACTTTCTTCTTTGACTCCTCACAGGTCTAGCGGCTGATTCTGGGTGCTCATAGGTTTAGCAAACTCTCCGGTCCAGGAGCATGGAGCCTGGCACCATGTTCCGGGGAAATGTCCTGGGCAGTGTGAGGGTGGGGGTCTTGTGTCACTCGGGTCACAGCTGAGGGGGGGACCAATAAGCAAGCCCCATCACTAGGCACCTGGGTGGGCTCAGTCCTCTCCCCTAGAAATCCAGCCCCCACCTATGAACCATCCCAACCTCTGATGGTGCCATGGAAACAGTATTTCTCTGCCTTCCCTCCAAGGATCCAAGGCTCAGAGAAGAAGCCTACATCAGATTGCAAGTCTTTCGAAAACTAAGGAAACGTATACTCTTCCCACAGGGACTGAGGAGCAGCTGGAGTGAAGGGAGCCTTCCCTAAGGTCAGAGGGCTGTGTCCTTGTCAGGCAGAGTGCAGCAAGCATGGCTGACAGACCAAGTAGGGGCTCTGGAGTCAAACCTGTGTTCAGGCCTTGGCTGTGTCAACTCACCTGCTGTGTGACCTTGGGCAAGTTGCCTGACCTCTCTGAGCATTAATGTGAAAGGAGAATCAACAAAACATAACTCACAGGGCTGTTGAAAGAATATAATGAAATAATATATGGAGAGTCAGCTGGCCTGGGTCAAGGCAGGTACTAAATAATTGTCTTCGATGATGATGATGAGGATGATGATGAAGAAAAAGAACAAGAAGGGGGGAGGAGGAGGAAGAGAAACAATAATTCATCATCACCCCTCCACATCCTGTCCCCCCTGACCCAGAGAGAACCCCCTTTCTGAACTGTTGGAAGTCCCCTGAAAGCATCCCAGGTCCCGCATCCCTCTGAGCTGTCTGATGCCTGGGGTCACCATCCCTTCCCACCTTACAGAGGCTAAAAAAGTGGCCAATGCCCACAGGCTGGGCCTGGCATCCTGGACCTTCTCCTCTGTGCTGCTGGCTGGCATGGCCTGCCCTAGCTCCCTTATGCATGGCAAACAATGAGGTTTCTCTCCCTGCCCAGCTTATTTCTGGAAACGGTGGGCCCGGGGGCTGGGTGCCCTGCCCAATTAACACTCTCAAAAATGCCAGTGGAGCAGCTGTGGTGGCAGTCAGACTCCCCAGGGACAGGGGCCCAGGTGTTCCTGCCTCCTCTCTGGTGTAGGTTGGGGGAGGGGGCTGCAGAGGAGTGGAGCAGGCAGGGCACCTGCAGAGGGCCTGCCACCAGGCCTAGGACCCATCCCAGGGCATCTGGACTTCCTGCGGCGGGGCGTGGGCTGGGGTGGGGGAGCATCTGGCAGCCCTCGGTGACCTGCGCACCAGGGAGACAAGAGGATGGGTGAGCTGTGGAACTGGGAAGACCTGGAGTCCCTGAGGGCCCCAGCTTAACACCCCTCTATAAAAGGACAACACACTCAGCCCCACATTGTCACAACGTGACACGAGAGCACATGGCTTGGAATTTGGTGCACAGTCAGGACCCAAGAACAGGCTGATTTTCTCTCTCCCCCTCCCTTTACTATGTGAGTAGATGGCAGGAGCATGCTGTTACCTTACTTTATGGAGAGAAAAGATGGAATCAGAAAGATGCACAAAATAAGCAATTTTATCTCTGTGGCTGCTGAGAGCCAGACTTGAAAGGAAAACACAGGGCATGGAGAAGAATTGAAGGGCCCTAATATCAAGGAATCCCACCCTGGGAGTTCCGAGAAGGAAGCACATGAAGGAGGCAGGCAAATGTGATGTAGGGAAAAACAGGAACCAAATACAGGGACAAGAACTAGGAACAATATCTATTGAAAAATCACAAGGAAGGCAGCTTCTTACCTCTCATAATCTATTTGTTTATAAAATTTGCTCTAAATGTACCCTCCACTGCAATACTTGATCAAGGTTGATTTCACTTAGCTAGTTTAATAAAGCTACTTATCTTTGTGTAAAGAAAAAGAAAGATGTGATTATTCAATGTATAAATCCAGGAAGGTATGGCTTTCTAGGAATTTAACCCTTGGGCCTCTATAGCATACTACTGCCACCTGGTGACAGTGTACCTAAATTGAAGGGATAGAATATGAGGAGTATGTGAATTCTTGGGTTGCTGAATCTGAAAAAGGAATGAGGCTTTGGTCATGTCACCCACATGCAAGTCACTCCTCAGTTACTAGCAGCTATTTTGAAAAAGTCAATCAAATCAATAAAAAAATCAGCAAACTAAGGTCCATTCCCAGCCCCTTGAGGGCAACTCATTTCTGAGTTGCAACCTAAGCCTTAGTTTTTTCTCTGTGAAATGAAGGGAGATGCCTAAAAGATCTCTTGGCTCTGACATTTGAAAGCTCCAAAAATGTATTTCAAAACCCCCAAGGGAGTCTGTCAAAATGCAGATTTCTGGTTCCAGCCCCAGATTCTAGATCAGAATGTCCTGAGTAGGGCTCTGAAATCCACACTTTTAATAAGCAGGTTCTCATTTCTCTAACATTTGAGAATTGATATCCCAAGTCCTTCTGTATAATATTTAAGATATTGCTTTATTAAATCTAGAAAATTTGAGGTGTCTGCCCTATCACAGACCTTAACATTTCCCGAAGAAGACCTAAATATCACACAACACTCAATGCAGCTCCACAAGGACACCAAGGTGGAAGAAGGTTTTAGACCGCTTTTGCTGGTGGGGAAACTGAGGCTCAAAGGGGAAACATGAGCAGCCCAAGGTCACAAGGCTGAGTGAGCTGCAGCCGGCTCTATCTACACCCTCATCTTTGCCCACCCTCTTCCCAAGGAACCCAGAGCCTCCTTGACTCATCTTCTGCTTCTCAGTGCAGCGGGGCTGAAGTCCCACCAGGCAACGTTGCTCAGGGCCCAGCCCCAGCTCTCAAAGGCTGTCTTCACCCCTGAGGGATGTACTTCAAACTCTAGCCCAAACTAGCAGAAAGTGAGCACCTGTGTCATCCATCAAAGCACACCTCTAGCCCTGGCTGGTGTGGCTCAGTGGATTGAACACTGGCCCGAGAACCAAAGGGTCACCGGCTTGATTCCCAGGTGGGGTGCGTGCCTGGGCTGCGGGCCGAGGGGCAACCCATCGGTGTTTGTCTCACACATCGATGTTTCTCTGCCTCTCTTCTTTTTGCCCTTCCACGCTCTCTAAAAATAAATAAATAAATAACATTAAACAAAAAGGCACACTTCTAGCTCCAAAATGGTCATTTTAAGTTTTGACGTTCAAGTGAGGAAGGCAAGGGTACCACCGAAGCTGAGCTCCTCTCCTCTGCCCAGGAGAGCATGCACTTCCTCAGGAGAGAGGAGCGGCGGCTAGTCTTCCCCTCAACTGCGTAACAGATGGAAGCACCACGCTTGGCTCTGTCCCCCACTAGCTGGGTCACCTTGGGCAAGTTACTCACCCTCTCTGAGCCAGAGTTTCCTCTTTGGAAAAGTGGGGATTAAGAAAGCCCACACCTCACAGGATTAGTGAGGGTTAAATGAGATAGTATATGTAAGGTGTTAACCTTGATGACTGGGATGACTGAGTCAGTACTCAAAAAGCAATAGCTCAAAAAAAAAACTATTCCCACAATTTGCCAAATACAGCTTAGAGAGAAGTGGAAATCCCTGCTCTGACTGGTCCATTTCACCCAGAAGCTGGAAGCATCCACCGGCCCAACAACGATGCCCTGAGGACCGTTACGGGCATGGACCGTGCTGGGCTCCCATCTGTTCTCCCACAGGACCAGTTTCTAGACTGAGAAACGGGTTTCTCGCTAAAGTTAACAATTTGAAAGAATTCCCCTTCCCCATCTTCTTGTACACGCACAGGAAACTTCTCTGGGGAACCCCACCTTCGACAGGAAGGTCAGGGCGTCAGCTCATCTCCACCTTTACTATTGCACGAGGTGGCAGGCAAACCCCCTTCCCACGGTGCTCTGGGGGCGGGGTCTATCTATCTGTTAATGGGAAGGGGCGGGGGAGAGTGAACTGGTCAGCGCCACCCTAACTCCTGCCTCCTCGTTCCTCAATTACTGGTACAAAACGGCTTGATGAGAGGAACCGAGCCGACATCTGGGTTTCAGTCGGCATCTGACATGGGGCCTCACTAATGAATCTGGAAACGTGAGCTGACAAAGGCTCAGGTCCCACGCAGTCGGGGTGGGGAAAGCCAGCTGATGTGAGCAGAAGGCAGTGTGCAGCGGGCGGCTGGGAGGTCACGGGAGGGTCCGGAGGACCGGGAGACGGCGCCTTGAGTCCAGCCATCCTCCTCGGCTTTGTCATCGGAGCCCCAGAGGACAGGCGGGAGGCGGTCCAGCAGCAGCTGGGAGGGGCATGGCTGATGCCCACTCAGTGTCAGCAGCCAGCCAGGGGGACAAAGGGACCTGGACATTTCAGCCCCGTCAGCCAGATGTGTTGCTTCGTTCCCGCCTGGCCCAGGGCTGGCACTTCACCACACCTTCTCGGCTTGGAAACTGCCTCACGCAGTATATATAACACGTGTCTGCAGGTAAATACAGACACACACACAAGTGCTTCCCATTTAATGATCATTGGGCAGTAGACCACCTTCATAGTTTATCTCTCACTAGGCTTTATATACATTGCAACATTTAGTCCTCACACCAACCCAATGAAGTGATATCTCCTTTTTACAGTCAGCAAAACAAGGCCCAGAGAGGTTAAGCTAGTTGCCTAGGATTGCACAGCTAGCAAGGGCAGGGCCAGACCACGGTGGAGGGTGAGGCCAATGCGGAAGATGCACCAGGCCCCGGTAGCACACTGCACACCTCCCCTTCCTCCCGCCCTCCCTACCACCATGTCAGTGTGGCTGTCACAGGGGAGGAGGGGAGGAGGGTTGGAGGCAGAGACTCTCCTGTGACCAGAGCTGAGGGAGCCCTGAGGGCCGGTGGTGTTCAAGTCTATCCCACAGGCTTTGGAGGCAGGCCTGAGGCTGGGGGTCAGTGGACAGGGTCTCTGCATAACCCTCCCCCAACCATGTCTGCTCTACACCACAACCTGTGACCTGCTGATTCAAATCCACCACTCACATTATAGTGAGAAAACAAAACTCCAGGGAGGTACAAAAGCGCATCTTGAAGAACTGGAGCCGAAATCCAGGGTTCCTGACCCCAGCCCTGCACCCGTCCGTGGTGGCTCTGAACAGGGGCAGTCCTTTCCTGGCACTGCGTCACTGTGTTTTCCCGACCCTTGCAACCTGCTAAGAGCAGGATGAGGCCAGCTCCTGCTGAGGACGTCTGTGATCCGAGAGCTCCCACATAAGTGCTCGCCCAAGGGCACAGCAAACCACCAGCGTCCGCAAAGGGCGACTCATCACTGTTTGCTTCACTGCTCCCGGGGGCCAACATAAAGGCCTCCATCGGCCCCTGGAGTCTGGTCCTCCCTCCCCACCTCCCACCCCCACCCGATGGGGAAGCTGCCTATCTGAGATGAGAGTGGATCAAACAACATGCTCAGCACAGTCCCTGGCACACGAAAGAGCTCAATCAGGGTTGGCGGGTGTTGCCGGGACCATCGCGTCACCTGTCGGCCTTCTCTCCCTTCCTCCCCTCTGCAGCTGTAAGACCACAAGATGCGTCTCACCGGCCTGGAAGTGCCAGCATCTCGCACCTCTCTCCCGGCTGACAGTTGGCACCACTCTGCCTTCTCTCCTTCTGTAGACCTATTCATCGCTCCCCGGTTTCCCTTTGGCTTTTGAAAATTAATTATCAGTGATTTGTTAAGTTCATTAGCTCTGCCTCTCAACAGCCTGGAAGGCCCGCCATCTGGACCCAGAGTTCCAGTTTTAGGAGCGTTGCTCCGTAATTACACAAGAAGCAGTGTCGCCCTGTGAAGCCACACTCAGCACACGCAGCTGACCCTGCCCTTCCTCAGCCTCACACCCAGACGAGCGGATTTGTCCACCCTGGTCTCGGAGCCACTGTCCCTTCAAACACATGCAGAGTGCCCGACATCTTTCTCTTCTTAAACATTCACGGAACCCCTTCCACATGCAGATGTAGTCAGTGTAGCTGCAGTGTGTGCCTTCTCTAATGTATGCCGTAGGAATTCTTCCGAGTCTGTGTGCCACCCTCCCCCATGGAGAAGAGCCAGCTACGTTCCAGAGGCTGCTGCACATGTGAGGATGCTGACTACCAGGAGGGCCGGTCATATGTGCTGTATGTTATAGACGTTGTAAGGTGAGGGCAGACAGACTCCTAACACTCCATTTTACACAAGTGGAACCCTGTTTTCAGGTGAAAAATACCAGTCAGTAAATTCATGCAACAAATGTTTACCGAACCCCACTAAACAGCAAGGGCCACACCGGGGCTGGGGATTCTGCACACACAATAGATGATCACTCCCATCCTCCAGGGGCACATCTCTGAATAGATCGCTACAGGTGCCTGAGACCTGATGTGTGTCACACAAAAAGTGAAGCAGGGCATCCAGGGGGCACAGAGCAGAGGAGCCCCACCCAGCCCACGAGGTGACGAGAGACAGCTTCACTGAGGAAGCACGGTCCTAGAGGATGACAGAATTGTCCTGATGATGTGTGTGTGTGTGTGAGTGCACACAGGGACACACACATGTGCGTCTCTCCAGGGAGGTGCCTGTTCCAGACTGAGGAAACAGCAGGTGCAAGCCTCAGGCTGAGCATGAGGACCACGCACCTGAGGCACTCCGAGAGGCTGTCCCCCTACCTGGAAAGCAGCAGGGGAGTCCAGCATTCGTTCGGCAGATGTTGGCTGAGTGCTGAGGGTGCTCCCTGGGATTTCCTCATCTGGTAGCTGCTTTGCCAGGCCAACAAACATGGCTAGCCCTGGGAGTCAGCCCTGGAGCTGCCTCATTCTCGGGGGTCCTCGGCCAATCTCCGGGTCAGAGCCCTCCCTGAAGTCTACTTCATGGGCCTCTGTCTTGAGGGTTACGCCCTCCAGCACCTCCCAGCACAACAGCTCTGGTCCTTGTCAACAGATGCCACGGCCACTGACTCCAGGAAAGGAGTATGCCCAAAGTCTGTGAAGCCAGCCCTGCACTGGGGCCTTCGGACACCCTTTAGTGAAGCCACACGCATCCCTGTAAGTTCTGTCACCACCCCCATTTTACAGATGAAGCAATGAGCCCAGGGAACTATGGGACATTTGTCCCACAACACAGAGCTGGCCATTCTCCTCCCAGCATTCCCTGCTCCCTCTTTCCCAAAGAAACGATCCTCAGAAGTCAACATCCTGTCCGTCCTGAAAGGACTGCTGAAAAGTCACAAATGTCAAGCAGCTGCTCCCTCAAAACTTGACATTTTTTATCAGCGTGCCACACTTCAGCCAAACGCCGAGATTCCCTCCAAGGGTTAGCACAGTGTAAAAGTCTGAGCCACGCAGCAGAGGGAAGTGGAGACACTGCCCTTCCTTTGGCGGAGAATGTGACCTGGGGGGACACTGAACAAATGGATTTCTCCAGGAGGCCTGAACAGCCCAGACAGTCCAGAGCAAGCACCTACTGGGTGCCGAGACCAGTTCCAGGCATGTGTGGGGGCAGAGAAGGAACCCGGCACAGGGTCCCTGTCCAGGAGGAGTTAGCAGCTAGCAGCAGACACACAAGAAATACTTACATGCCAAAGCAAAGCCAAGTCAGCTGGTTGGAGGAGTCCCTCAAACACTGTCGCTGAATAAACAGTGTGCCTGTCACATGCACGCAGACCCAGAGGGACCAGTTGAAAACACACTCACTCAAAAGAGCAATTGCTGCAGAAGCCTCAGGGTGAGACCACCCAGGATTCGCTTTCTACCTGACACAGTTCCGAGATATTTGAGTTTTTACAGCAGACGTGGATAACCTTCATACATTTTTGGTAATTAAACAAAATGGTATTAAATTCATGGTGGCTTTGTTCCTGCATGCTAAAGTCCATCTGTGACCGGCAGGACAGTGGAGGGAGGTCCGTGAGGTCTTCTGACACCAAAAGGGCGCTGCTGGCCTCGGGAAGGTGGGGGCTTTCCAGCCCTGGGCCCCCACCCCCGAATGGTGCTGCCCTCCCTCAGGCCCTGCTCTTCCAAGGCAGAGGCTACTTAGTGCTTATCAATAATTCATGGGTACAAACACCCAGGCCGGCTGGATCTCCTCTGTGGGTCGGCGGGTCCTCTAACCACGCAGAAGCAAACACCCACACGTGTGCCCATCCAGCCTCCCAGGGAAAGACACGACCTAGATGCACTTCAAGAACCAAGCTCCAGCCTGAGAGGACTTAGTCTCGGAAGCACTCTCGAAGGCCCCACATTCCTCTCTGGGCTGATGGGATTCCCAAGAGCATCCAGCACGATGTCCATTTACCTGCCACGAGCACTAGGAGTAGAGCAAAGAAGTCACTCCAACCCTCACACAAGAAGGCATCCTGGGCACTAGAAGGACCCCTAGGCCAGGAATCAGAAGAGTGGGTTCTAGTCCCAGAGCTGCCAGGTGCCCACTGTGTGACCTAATATAAGCGGCTTAACGTCTCTGAGCTTCAGCATGCTCCTGTATAAAATGGAGATGAAACAGAAAAATGGGCACAACACTCAAATGGGTGGGCACACAAAAAAGGAACACAAACAGCTTTAAAAACATTAAAAAGGGATGCTCACCCACACTCATCATTAAAGAAATACAAGTTAAAACAAGGTGCTTTTTTAGCCCATCAAATTGATGAAAAGGAAAACCATTAATAATGCCCAATACTGCAAAAGGTGTGGAAAAACAGAGATTTTCATGTACTGTGAAGATGGCCCAGGCTTTCTGGACAGCGATTTGGTAATAGCCTCATAAAATAAAAGCACTTCCACCTCTAGGAGCTGATCCTATAGATCTAAAGATGTTTAAGGGCAAGAGTCAGATTTACAAGGATATTCCTTTGGAACAATGTTTTTGCTTTTTTTTAAAATCCTCACCCAAGGATAAATTTATTGATTTTAGAGAGAGAGGAAGGGAGGGAGGGAGAGACACAGATGTGAGAGAGAAACATCCATCGGTTGCCTCCTGTACATGCCCCGACTGGGGATTAAACCTGCAACCTGGGCCTGGGCCCTGACGGGGGACTTGAACCCACAACCTTTTGGTGTCAGGACGATGCTCCGACCAACTGAGTCACCAGGCCGGGATTGTCTTTGCTTTTCAAAGAGCAAAAGAACTCTGACCGATGTGGCTTATTTAGTTAGATGTCATCTCGCAAAGCAAAATGTCACAGTCCAGTTCCCGGGCAGGGCACAAGCCTGCATTGTGGGTTTGGCCCCAGGTCAGAGCCCCTACGAGAGGCAAGTGATCCATGCTCCCTCCCTCCCTTTCATCCTCCCTTCCCTCTCTCTAAAGATAAATAAATTCTTTCAAAACCAAAGAGCAAAAAGACTAAACATTTAACAGCCCTCCATGGAACACCCAGTGAGAGCCTGCGGTGTTACGGAACTACTCTAAATGTGCTGATACGGAGTGAAAAGAACAGAGCATGCTCCCGTTTTGGGAGACAGAGAGAGAGAGAGAGGAGAGACCTGGAGATTTCTTTTCATTTGATATGATTTTGTCCTAATCAATTTTTTAAACCAGGCATTAAATTTTCAGTAACTTTGGGACCTAGGTTCTGCTCTGCTTAGACAGGGAACATCCTGCCTGTGTGAAATGAGACACGGGCAACGTAAGAGTGTTCTGTCCGCTGTGGGGTCACACGCGCGCAGAGCACTCTTAGCACAGATCTCCCCGCAACATGGGGGTCTCTCCGAGCCGAGTCAAGCCGCCTGGAGGTGTGGGCGAGCAGTGAACTGCGGTGGAGCGCTCCCTGCTCTCCCACGTTCGCACCACGCTCTTCCCAGAGGTGTTTCAGGAGCCACTGAAAACAGCAGCACCCAAACTGGCCTTTACCTAAGAGGTCCGGGGTAGATGTGGGGAAGCAACAACTACTCAGAGATAATTTCATCTGGTGAGCCCACTTCCAGGCCAGAGGCTGGCTCTCAAAGAGCAGGGCTAAGAGACAGCTCAGGGTTTGGCCTCGCTGATGGACAGATGCCGCACCAGGCTGTCTGTGAGCACTGCCAGACAGCTGGAGCAGGCATGGTTCCCGGGCTCCCTCGTCCCCACCCCAGGACCCACTCAGCCAAATCCATGCAGCGGATGAATGACTGGCTGTGGATGGCAACCTGCCCAGGGCCTCGCAGACTGTTGGCTCTGGCAGAACTTTCTGAAAGCCCCTGATCCTCACGTGCAGATGTGACTTGCTCAAGGCCCCAGCAAGATGGGATGAAGAGGCGAGACTCCACCCCAACACCTGTGACCGATGCCTTGCACTCTGTCCCCTGCTCGCCCCCTGAGCGAACGCAGGAGTTGTCCCAGATCCCATCTGCTGCCAAGCACTCCTTCCGTCACCACCGTGCTCTAGCTTTAAAGGTTTTTTAAGTTGTTCTCCATCTGACATTTTTTTAAATTTATTTTTGGAGAGAGGAGAAGGGAGGGAGAAAGAGAAGGTGAGAAACATCAATTGAGAGAAATGCCAACTGGATGTCTCTCGTACGTGTCCCAAACCGGGGACTGAACTTGCAACCCAGGCACGTGCCCTGACCGGGAATCGGACTGGTGACCTTTCGCTTTGCAGGACAATGCCCAACCAAGCCACACCGGCCTGGGCTCCCTCTGACATTTTTGTAGAGCATTCTGACCCACCAGAGACTTCAACCCCGACTTGTAATTTAAAAGAAGAAAGGAAGGGCCCATTGCTGCTGTCCACTGCCCATTCGTTAGGTGGTGTGTGTTTGGTCCCTACCAGAAGCCAGAAGGCGTGGCTTACTGCCTGTGGAGATGCACTCAAGGTCTCCCCCTTGGGGTCAGATCACTCCACCCGTGTGGAAACAGCTCTTCGAGGGTCTCATCCAAAACCCTGTCCTCTGGGTACAAAGATGGGCCCAGGGCTCCGTCGGCTCTTCTCTGCATATGCAAGCTCCACTCTACAAAGGGGAAATCGGGGGGCCTAGCTGCGGCTCTCCACCCTGCTCATCTGCAGCTGGGAGGCTCTGGGTAAGTCCTGTCACCTCTCTGGGCCTCAGTTTCCTCATCTGTAAAGTCAAGATCTGTCTTAGAACCTCTCTCAGGTTCTTTCTAGTTTACAATGACTCCTTGGGCATGAGAGGTGACCCCAAAGGCAAAGATTTCCAATGAACCGAGAAGCAACAGCCCTGAATATACCAACTCCCACACGGGCCTCACACAAGCCAAACAAAAAAGCCCCTGGGGACCCACCACGCTGTGTCTGGAAGAGCCACGCGCTCGGGAGCACCCTGCTCTCAGCCTCCCCATTGCACCCCCTTCCCACCCCGCATGAGGTCAGGCCCCCGCCCCAGCCGTGGTCATTTCCTTCAGTCCTCAGTCCGTGCTGCCCTCACGCAGCAGATCTCCACAGTCTAAGGCACTGTCCTTCCCTTTCTGTGCAGAGGCTGAGCCAGAGTCCCAGGGGGCTCTTCAATGCATTTGAGAAACAAGCGTTTTGAACAAACACGTGTAATTGTGAAGATGGGCCCAGCAGTGTTCTCTCCCACCTGGCACAATGCCTGCCTCAGGCAGCTCCGGCCCACTATGGTCACACACACACACACACACACACTCACTCACTCACTCACTCACTCCCCAAACCCCACTCCTCTTCAGCACAGAGTCTGCATTCTCCAGTTTGCCTCACCCACAGCTCTTTCTCCAAACCTCCCAGGGCACCCCCTCCTCTCCGACTCAGGGCTAGCACGCTCCCTCTTCCCTGCAGCCCACAACCTGCATTGTGCGTGTAGAAGCCACATAAAGTATTACAGCAAAGAAAGGCATGCCTGAAGCCCGGAGCCCACAGCCGAGGGCTGATGGCGGTTGCTAAGAGACAGAGGATGCCCAGCTGGAATCGTGACTGAGGTTTCTTGTTTGTGCAAGAGCAAGATGAAGAGGGAAAGAGGACATGTTTTCTGTGATGAATTTCAGCCTCCACCAGATCCTGCCGGAGGGAGAAGAGATCTCTCAGGACTACACCCAACGACGTTCTGTCTCCCCAGCCTTCTGGCACAGAAAATGCTGCATGCCCCATGCTTTTCCTATTCCTTAAATATATGCTCTGAAAAACTAAGCCACAGAAAATCCTCCGAGAGAATAAAAGTTAGCCGTTCTATTTTCTAAGGTGCGGTGTTGTGGGGGAGCAGTTCAAGTCCAATCTATGGGCTCAGACCATATCCCTTCAGTCCGAGCTTCTCAGCTTACTGCTCTGTGTCTAATCAAATCACTTAACCCACCTGGGCCTCAGGTTTCATTTAGGTTAAATGGAGCTCACGTAAGTTCCTCATTGGTGTTATCAGGATTCAGCCCAGGAACCCATGTAAGGTGCTTAGCACAGCACCTGGTTCTCAGTTAGGACCCACAGATGTTCACTTTCACTAACTGTGCGCTGTCAGGGAGTGTTGCCAGGGCTCCTTGTTGTACGACAAGGAATCTGAGCTGAGAATGGCCCGAACCAGGAGTCCTGTGGCTGACTCAAATTGGGAGCCACCCCACCATCTCTCTCTCCCCTCCCCTGGGAGAGGCAGCAGACTCCCAAGAAGGTAACCCTGAGCCACTGTCACCTCAGCCACTCTGCTCTCTTCATTCCCTCAAGGGTCCTGAGAGCCTCGCCCAGCTGGCACCATATCTGGCCCCGGGCATGGCACGGGAACAAGGGGACCCAGCCCTGCTCCCCACCCCCAGGCTTACTGTGGGGGCTGGCCAGACCCTCAGCCAGAACTAAGGCCCCCCGTCTCCTCAAAACCAGAGAACCCCCCTCCTCACTCAGGCCCCGTGGCCAACCCACAGGCTTGCCTGGTGGGCCTGGCCCCCAAGCCCCAAAGAGCATGGAGGCAACAAGAAGAGGGAAGCAAACTCTTCCAGGAGCGCAGGAGGCAGGTCCGGGGAAGAGGACGTGGGGAAAGGGAGACGGTTTGGATAGCGGGCGGATGAGCAGAGCTTCCAGATCCTGGATCAGGCGCGTGGTGGATTTATCTATCAAAGACCAGGTGCAGTGTGGTGGCTCCTCAAAAAATCAAACACAGAGTTGCCATTGTACCCAATAATCCCGCTCCTGGGTACACAGACAAAAGAACGGAAAGTGGAGAAGCAAACAGACACTCACACACCCACGTCCACACCCACGTCCACTGCGGTGTCACTCACAACAGCCAAGAGATGGACACAGCCCGGTGTCCCCCACGGGTGAATGGACAAACCCACCTTGTCCGTGGGCACTGTGGGACACAGCTCAGCCTTGAGAAGGAAGAAAACCCCATCACATGTCACAACGCCGATGAACCTGGAGGACGACGTTACGCTGAGTGAAATAAGCCCAATCCAAAAAGACAAATACTGTGGGATTCCACTTACAAGAGGAAGTCAAATTCACAGAGGCAGAAGGCAGAATGGTGGTTGCCAGGAGCGAGGGGTCTGGGTGGAGACGGGAGCTGTCACTTGGTGGGCACAGAGCTTGGGAAGATGCAGAGTCCTAGAGGCAGGTGGGGGTGACGGCCACACAACAACGCGAACGAACTTAATGCCACCGAACGGTGCACTGAGTGTCTAAAGCGGCAACGTTTGTGTGACACGTCTTCTATCTCGCACACAAAGAAAAGCCGGCACCGGTTTCAGCATAACCACCGTCAGGGGCACACTCAGCACAGTGCCATCCCCGAAAAGACTAAAAGAGCAGGACATTTGGGAACAGCACAAAAAACCCATGAGAGTGAGTTGTCACCTGTGAAATGGAAACTTTCGAGAAATACCCTTTGAATAAAGCTCACTGGGTGCCCCATCCCCAAGTCCCACGTCCCCCCAGGTGGCCACTGATGGTGAGACAAGAAGCAGGGGGAAATGACAGACCATTCACTGAGCAAGCTGCATGGGTACTGGGGCACAGGTGCCCCTGGCAGGTTCCACACGGACAGGGCTCCTAACGTCCTGCGTCCCCAGCCATGCCACCTCCCTGATCAGTGACTCCTGGACTTTGTGTTCTTAGCAGAAAAACTGGGCATAACGGTCCCAGCTCTATGGAAGTGTTGAGAAGCTCAAAGAAATAATGAGAGAAAACATAGAGCAACGGTGAAGGGTGTGAACTGTGGAGCCAGGTTGCCTGGGTTCAAATCCCGGCTCTTCTACTTCTAGTGTATGACCTTGGGCAAGTTACTTCCCGTCCCTGTGCCTGGGTTTCCTCACACACAAAATAAGGGTAACTGCCTCACTTAAGAGGGTGCCTGGGAGGGCTGAGATGCTGTGTCACACATTCAGAACGATGCGGGGCACACAGAAACCCCCCATCAGCACGGCTCTGCTGACAGGGGGCGACAGTGGGGTCGTGGCCATTCTGTCAGAGCCTGGGTGTCTAAGGACATCTCTATCTTTCCTTCTTCTACCTGGATTTGCTCAGGAAACATGCCCTCTGGTCTGGAACCCCACCCCCGACGCCCCGCAAAGGAGCCCGAGTGTCCTGCATGGATGAAAACTGAGCCACGTGGACAAACTCAGTCTGGGCCGTCCAGCTGCGTGTGGCCAGGACACAGACTGGAGTCTGTGCAGCCCAAGCAGATCCTGACGGGTGAGGATGGCCGCATGGACAGGCGAGGCGAGGGCACGTTGATCATCGTGACCTTCCCCATGTCCTTCTGCCGCAAGGAGCTGCCCAGCAAGAAACAGCCTTTCCCTTTCTGTGCAGCTGTTCATCCAAATCCCAGGAGGCACCTCCAAAGGCCCTTTTCAAATTCTGCCAACGTCTCTCCCCACACACACTCTCGGCACAAACAGATCCATTCAAGCAGCTAATTCAAACAAATTCTGCCTGGGCGCTGGCTGCCTCCGATGGACAGGAAAACGCAGACAAGGCCTCTGTTCAGGCCGCGCCCACCCAGCCCTGGGGGAGGGGGAGCACGGGCCACGCCTCTGCCAGTCGGCCGGCACAGCCAACCACGCACTCACCACACCGAACAAGTGTTCACAGCAACTCCACCGTGAGCCTGGCACTGGAGACCCCTGAGGACAACAGTTGCCGGGCTGCCCTCTGGAGCCCATGACACATCCAGAACAGCTCCTCCAAAGCGCCTTGAAGGCAGAGGACAACGGCCCAAAGCACAGAACTTCTTGGGGGGGTGGGGGCGGTGTCTCTGATTTTCAACATTCTAGACTATTTTGCGTCCTCCTTAGTGTCCCACCTTCTGTTCTAACAGCAGTAATGGGAGTAAGAGCAGCTAATCTACACTGAGACTTGCCTTGCTCCAGGCACTGCTCCGAGCTCTTTCCTGCTCACTTCATCTGCTACAACGAGCCTATGCAGCAGGGCTTGTTTGTGCCCTCATGTTACAAAAGAGGAAACCGAGGCAGAGAAGTCACGCAGCATGGCCCAGCTGGGGCCAGGAATTCAGCCTGGCCCCCATGTGCACCCCGTTAGTGGCTATACAAATGTCACGCAGAGAACTGTTTTCACCAGTTAACTGCCCATTCCCCCACCCCACCCCCACCAATTTTTAAGTAAAACTTAAGTGCCAGGCTGAGTGCCCCAGCTGGCCCTGCGGCCGCATGCCCAGACTGAGTCCCACAGGCGTCTAAACCCTTACAAGTTCAGGTTCTAGGCACTGTGACCTAAGGTCTGCCTCTGCCCACCATGTCCCCCTCCTCTGTCTTCCTGGATCCTGCCCTCTGCAGCCTCTGGCCTGGCCCCCTCACAGGCTCAGGTAACCCCAGTTCCCACCAAGGCAGATTTGAGGGACCCCTGCAATCTCAGCACCCCATCCTCCCCTCCGCAGTGAAAGAATTTAGAATTGCAGCATGCTCCTACATTACCCCAAGATACACTCCCAACCCAGACCTCAGAAAGTCCTCTTGGTTCCTTGAGCCTCAGGCCACCTCCAGAGCTGCCCCCACGTAACAGGGACCTGTGCCACAGTCCCACAGCCTTGCACCTGAATTGCCCATCTGCACTTCACCTTGGCTCCCACCCCAGGCTGTCGACCCAGTAACCAGGCCATTCCCTTCTCCCCTGTCTGACTTCTGGGTCCCATCCTTCAGCTCCACGCTATGATTGCAGAGAACCTAGCAAGACAAACGCCCCCTCACTGTACTTCCAGGGTCACACACCCAATTTTTCACTATGTACTTCCCCACCTAATGGAGGGCCTGTGACCACTGGGCGGGCCAGAGCCACCAGGCAGTGCTGGGGAGCCCTGTGCCTCTGACAGGCAGCACCTCGTCCACTTGTCTGTGTGAGTCCCAGCCCAGGCCCTGCCCTGCCTGAACAAGGACCTTCTTCACAAGACAGTGTGGCCACATCGTCAGACAGAAGGAAACAGCTGAAGATGAGCGTCTTCGATGGGGAGGAAAGGAATCGCCAACAGTCCCCTTTCCGGGAGGCCTTGGGTGCCCGGATAAGCAGCGAGGGAAAACAGCCGCCGGTGCCTGTCCCCAGGTCATAAAGGGAATCTGGGTGAGCCACAGAAGTGGGGAGAGGCATGTTCATAGCAGCATTGTTCCCCACAGCCAGGGGACTGAAGCCACCCATCAACGATGCGTGGATAAACCAAATGTGGGGAATTCACAGAGCGGAATATTATCCCTCCTTAAAAGGAAAGAGAATTCTGACACATGCTACCACATGGATACACCTGGAAGATACTATGCTGAGTGAAGTCAGCCAGCCACAGAAGGACAGATACTGTATGGTTCCATTCACACGAGGTACCTAGTCGTCTAATTCAGGAAGCCGGAGAGTGGAACGGTGGTCGCCAGGTGCTGGGGGCAGAGAAAGGTGGGACGGTGTTGTTTAAGGGGACCGGAGCTTCAGGTCTGCAAGTTGAAAGGCTCTGGAGAGCAGCTGCAAAGCGGGTGGCGCACCGCTGAGCCGCAAGCATGGTTAAGAAGGGTTAGGAGGGTGTCTTTTAAGTGCGTTTTACCACAAGTAAGAATCTAGAAAAGAGAACAGAAGTGGGCAAGAGTCCTTTATAAGCAGGATGACGCTCATCTATCTTCTCTCTGCTCACTCCACGTCCCGTTTACGAGAAGTTGTTTGGGGAGGGAAGCATCTGGGTATGTCACGGACCTGCTAAAAAGTGACACCTCCACCCTGCCCCCAGGTCTCCTGACCCCTGCTCGCTGCTGGGTCCCCTGAATCACTCTGATTTGCCATCGTATTTGGACAACCCTGGCCCTGCTATGTAAGATTTGAACAATTTCTTTGCTCTGGCCAGGGAGCAGTCAGTCCCATTAAGTCCTCCAGCATTTCCTGAAGCATTATCAGGCCTGAGGCCTGGCAGGCACCCAGGTCCCAGTGGGCGGCCAGAACCATGGTCTGACCCCTCACAAGCCTTCTGAAGTCTCCGAGAGGCTAGGGCGGCGCCACTTCCTCTCCCCAAAGGGGCGCGTTTGCTCCGCTCTGGTGGGGGCATCATTAGCCGGCCCCATCTCATGCCTCTCGCCTCATCCTGCCCCCACCCGTCTCCTCCCTCCAGTCCCCATGTCTCTCCACTGTCATTGGGAACCACAGTTGTGTGACAAATGACACAGGAGGTCCTGGGGATGCCATTTCATTCTGTAGGCATTATTGTGCCTGACCTAAACCCAAATACCCAGGCCCCAGTCTCCCGGGTGACACCTGAAGGCCCCAGTTTCCTGGCAACAGGGAACAATGGCCCCTGGGAAAAGCACACAGTTTGGGAAAGGGCAGCCTTTTTTCTCTGCGCCCCTGGGTAGGCTGGGGAGACTCCACTCCTGTAGGCAGAGGCCGGAGGGACACTCGAGCCACAAGGGTGTACCCACCTCCCCACCCCAACCCTGAGCCGTAGGAAGTCTCCCAGGCCAGCCGGAGCTCACCCACCTGGGGCTTGATTAACGGCCTCTTAATGAGACAAAAAGCCCCTTTGAGGGCACTCACTGCCCCCCCTTGCCCCTCCTCAGCCCTCCACTCCAAGCCTGAGTTGTCCTTCACTCCCGGGCTGACTCTATGTTCCGACCTCTGTTCTGGTGACCCGCCAGGGTCACCTTTTGCCTGCCAAAGTGACATTCTCTTTCCCCTTTGAACACCCAGAGGGTGCTATGAGGAGTAACGAGTACTCACGCATGGCAGGCACTCACACACGCAGCTGTTCTCAAGACCACTTTCTGGTCCTGGAGTGCCACCCCTCTCCCCAAGGAAGCAGAGAACCACAGCGACCTGAACAAGACTGAGGAGGTCCCCAGGCTGACCTGGGCCCTTCCCTGCGTGCCCCTCAAACTGCAGACACCCAGGAAGGCTGAACTTCACGGTGTGGAATCACAGACCCAGGGAGCCCCGAGGAGGACCTCAGAAAGCCCCTGTCAAAACCAGGAACTCTCTAGTGAGTGCTAGTATGTTGCCAAGGTCACAATTTACGAAATAACTCTTGCCTACATACTAGGAAAAGTGGATCCCGTTTTCTTTAAATCCACTGAGTACTGCTCCTCTGAAAAATTCCTTCTGATGGAAACCCACAAGGCAACTTCTGCAACGTCAATTAACTGAATTTTGAGCCATGTTCTTTTTCTCTTTTCTGTTTTAGCCCCTGGGACTCTGGATTGCCTCCCACCTGAGAGGTCAGGAAGGGAGGAAGGGCTCCAGCTCCTCTTTTGCAGGTGGGATACTGGAGTGCAGGAGAGTCGAGGCCAGCAGCATCACAGACAGGTCATGCCACAGCCGGGACCAGGAGGCAGCCAGGCACTCACAGCTTGGCCACCCTGTTGGCAGAGGGGGCCGGGAGCAGAGGCAGGAGCTCAGAGCCCAGTTAGGGGGACCGCGAGTGCCTGATCCAGAGGCACAAGCCTAGTCCCAAATCACAAAGGAAAGGATGGGCAGCAAACGAGCTGCAGTCAGAAGATGCCAAGGCCAAGGATGTGGTGAAGCAGGAGGGCAGCGGGTTCCCTGGGGTGCTGGTGAAGGTGGGACAAGACACCAGGTGTCCCAGATCTGACCTCCCCATGTTGGACAGACAGGCACATGGTCAGACAAGCAGCTCCAGTGAACGGGTGGGCAGAGGGCAGGGCTCCAGCACCCAAGGCCCAGGAGGCCTCCTGGATCCTCTCTCCAGCCCTGCCCCGCCCCAGTGCCAGGGCCTCTGTTATAGCTCCCAGAGATCGGCAGTCCTTCCCCTCACCGCTCTCGTTGCTGCTCTGCTATTGACTAGAGCATCTGACTGCTCCTTCGCTTCTCAGCCCTCTGAAGTTTGAACAGAACTCTTTTGTCCAGCAATGTTGACTCCCATCCGCAACAGGACGTACCGGCTCTGAAAAGCAGAGACCGCGTCCTTCTTTTTCTCACCGCTGTACCCCCAGAGAATGGAATGAAGCAGGCGTAGAAATATTTGTTGAGTGTGTTACCAATGAAACATCAGACCCCAAAAAGCCAGAGGCCAACAGCTGGCCCTCAGAGCCCTGTGTCTGCAGACTTACAGGCATGAACTTGACTGGTACCCACTGTAGATGGCTAAGCAGCCTGGGGAGCACGTTGTCTAAATAACTTGTTTGGGCCCTGGCTGGTGTAGCTCAGTTGACTGAGCACAGACTTGTGAACCAAAGGGTTGCAGGTTCGATTCCCAGTCAAGGCAGAAGCCTATGTTGCGGGCCAGGTCCCCAGTAGGGGGCGCACGAGAGGCAACCACACATTGATGTTTCTCTCGCTTTCTTTCTCCTTCCTTTCCCCTCTCTCTAAAAATAAATAAAAAATCTTTCAATAACTTGCTTGGGATTGTGTTCCCTTCCCCATCCCTTGCGTGTACACCTGTGTCTTCACTAGATGCTAACACGGCAGCCAGTTAACACGTGTCTCTGCATACTGAGGCCCAATGTCCATGCACTGTATGGCCCCATCGGCTTCTCCCTGGGACAGTCTGGAGGGAGCACAGATCCCACCCTCCTCCCAAGGAGGGAAGCCCCTTGCAGACAGCAATGGACCTGAAGGGCCAGGGCAACAGAGCAGCCACTGCCCGTGAGAGAACCGACACTGACAGGGACCCAGGCACGGCCTTCCCTTCTCCTCACTTTCACCCCCAACAAAACTCTGCTTTACCCCGTTTTACAGATGAGGAAATAGGTTCAGGAGGTTCCATTGCTCGTCCACAGTTATGTGGCTGGAAATGGCAGCAGCGGAACTTGAACTTGAAGCCCTCTTTCAACACCCCAGTGCACTGGGCTTACATGTAGGATGAGGAGCAGAAACCCTTGACAAACAGGAATCAGCAAAGGGAGGCTGGGGTGAGTTTGATGCCTTGGGAACAGGAGCAGCAGTGAGGATGCCCGGGGGGAGGGGGGCAGCGGTTGCTTATTAGGCAGCAGGGAGGCCTTGGGACGCAAAAAGGCCTCACACCTGAAATCTGAGCAGAGGTAAATCTAGGCAGGATGTAGTCAGCACCTTAGCTCAAGAACACCTTCCACTTCTCCGCGGCTCTCACTGGGCCCTGTGCTCCAGCCTCGCGCTGACGGCTCTGTCCCCGGAGGGGCTGTTTGGCCAAGGGGAGAAAGGGCCGCAGAAGCACATTTAATACCATTGGTGCGTCCTGCTTGCTGTGTCTGAAAATGGCAATGACTGGAATCAGGCTGGGAGTGGGTCTTCAGCCAGCACTGTTTCCCTGAGGCATCTAATATATAAGCCGATTTTGCCTGCCCTGAAGAAAAGCCCCCTATGAACAGTTGCTCCGTGCCCTGGGATGGCGGTGGCTGACGAGACACTCCAGGCCCTTGGGTGGATCCTGAATTTCGGGGTCCTTGGGCTGATGGGATTTAATATTGGATGGAACGCAAGGGCTGCTAGCCTGAGGTGTCGGCACCTGCACTTGGCATTGGTGAGGAACAAAGGATGGGGACACACTACTAAAACCATAAAAACAACCCTTCTCCTCCTTAAAGACGAACCCTCTCTGCTGGACTTCTACAGAGTGGCGGGCACGACTTGTACACCCCGAGGGTTGCCGAAGCTGCAAAACAAGCAGAAAGCACTGATGCGCCCATGGTAACAAAGACCCCAATTTCGAGCTTGCAAGATCTAGATGCACGTGCTCGGTCTATAAAAGGCAACACTGCACCCTCGGGCCATAATGTGACATGCCCCGGGGCGGTGGCTCAGAGAGGTGTCTCAGCCCTGTGCCAGCTGATATTCACAATGGGGCTGGGGACTAGAACAGATTGAACAGGGCTAAGCCCTCCCTGTTAGAGTCAAATCGGATAACTGTCAGAGCCTCGACAAAGCCTGATGCTCTCTGAGTTAAATGAGCTGTGAAGACCGGCATCCTTTTAACCTGGACCAAATGGATGCCTGGGGAAGTCAAGTAAGAGAAAAGGGAAGCTTTTGCTGACTAAGCTCCAGTCCCCTTGGCCAGCCTCAAAAACAAACACATTTTTACTTTGTTTCTTTAAGAATAACGTTTTCCTCCTCCTAAATAATAAAGGGAGTTCTTCGCAGAGCCCGGCAGTCGGGAGACATTAACCGAAGCGTGGAGTCGTCACGCCCGGCTTCTCTCTCTGGGAGGAACTCCACCTTGTTCGCTTCCTGGACTCGGTTTCCGGAGCCTCGGTCCCCTCGGCTGCCCAATTATCTTTGTTTGAAACAACAACAAAATCAAACTACGAGTCATCAAGAAACCACCCGTGGGGACTGTGCGTCAAGGTGTTCCAAGAACAGAATGCGGTCCAGGCACTGGTTACGGGGGTCACAGTGCAGGCGCCCCGCCTTTCTTCCCTGCATCCCTGCTGTTCGGGGACCAGGACTGTACCATCAAGAAGAACAGAATCGTAACATTTCTTGATGGTTTACCCCCACCAAGCGTGGGCCAGAATTCTTATTTATTCCAGGCTCAACAATTGTTTCTTGTTGTGCCCTTTTACCAGATGAGAAAACTGAGCCTAAGCAAGATTAAGCAATTTGCCCAGGTCAGTCAGGTAGCAAGTAGCTGAGCTGTCAGATTCCAGGGTCCGAACTCCCTTCTGTGATGTCTGATCCTCAACTCTGTTCATCTCAGTGGCACCAGAGGATATACAGAAAGTCCAAATGGAAACTGCACGATGGCTCCCCCCAGCCCCCTACGGGCCTCCCGGTCACCTGCACCCTCAGAAATGCCCGGCTGACACCTGCACGCACCTCCACGTTCAACAGATGGCGCATCTCAGCAAGGGAACGTGCTCCTGCAGGGAGCCCAGGTGACAGCCATTTGCAGTTCTGTGGTCGGTGTTCAAGCGACCAGTTGTCCATAGCCTTCCCTGAGGGACCACGGAGGTCTCAAGCCACATCCAGCTGTCAGTGAAAGATGCTATTAAAAATCACCAATAAATGAGTCCCGCCTTTGCTCACACAGTTTACTGCAAGGACCTGCCGAAAGTGATTTCTTGTTCTTTGTCTCCCATCAATGGAGTTAATGATTTGTAGGAAACTGATTTGTTTCCGGTTGCCTTTAGAGATTCACAAGGTGTAGTGACTCCATTTCAGTGCATCGGAAACAGAAGATGAATAGCATGGGGAAGTTCATGTTTGAACAGCTGTGTGATTGATGTATGTGTATTTGTCCCTGTGAAATATGATTTTTCATTTCCATTAGCCCCTTAGTTCTATTCACATTCCGCTTTCTTTCTTGCATTCCACGGGCACGGGGAGGGAAAAAGCCAGGCTGCAAACCAGCCGCCAAGTTCTCACAGCTCACGCCTATCACCCACTTGAGAAATCAGCAACCACAGAACCAGTACTCAACGCTCCAGCCAAGCCCTTCGCGTATCTCATTTGTCCTGGTCGCCCCACACCTGACAAAGGACTGCAAGCGGCAGGCTCGTGATAAGCTGGTTGGGTGAATGAATGAATCCCTCCCCCCAGGGGAGGAAGCCAGGCCCCGGGTCCCCACTGCCAAGCTGGGGAAAGAAAGTGACGCTCAGAAGGAGAGCTGCCTCTCAGCCAGGCAGCAAGGCCAGGGCCACCTCCAGAATTCCCAGAGGGACACTCGGGGAGACTGCAAGTGTTCAGGTGCCTAAAACCAGCCGCTGCTTTGCAAACGTCAACCATGAATCAGATTAAGAGTTTCACCCACAGCAGAAGCCTGGAAAGAGAGGCTCCCGACGTGTCCCCATCAAATGTGGCAATCCTGTAATAACACCCCAGACACACACCTGGGGACAGGGGTGCCTCTTTTCTCTCCTTTCCTAAATGTTTCCTAAAGGCTACAAAGAGGAGAACTGGTCACATGAACAAATAAATAGATAAACATTCATTTTGCTGTTTTGTTTTTTTTTCTTCATTTTTAATCTTCACCTGAGGGTATGCTTATTGATTTGAGAGAGAGAGAAAGAGAGAAACATGGGTTGTTTGCCTCCCGTACATGCCCTGACAGGGATTGAACCTGCAACCTTTTGGTGTATAGGCTGACACTCTAACCAACTGAGCCACCCGGCCAGGGCTGTTTTGTTTTGTTTTCTAAGAAAAAAATATTACCTTGATCAAAAATGGTTGACCTGTGACAAAAAATTCAAACTTCCACCCACAAGCCACCGTTCTGGGCTCCAGGATGCCCCAGCCATTCAGGAATCTCACAGAAGCCACGCAAGTCCAACCACAACTGCTCAGTGGCTCCTAAACACTGTCCCCTTTGAGAGCTGACATGTCCTGTGGCATCTCTGAGAAGAGATGGGCAGAGCCCTGGGCACCAAACAGGAAACCCTGGGGTCTGGGAGCTTCCACCAAGCACCTCGGGGGACCTCAGGGGTCGGTCTCTGTGTGCACATGTGGCCTTGGTCCCTGGGCTCCAGGGGTGGGCTGGGGACTCCCGATAGCTGGCCTGGGTGCAAAGCCTCTCACAGGTGAGTGCCCCGGGGTGACACCAACCACACAGGCAGGGGTGGGAGTTTCGCACCAGGGTCACATCACCTCTCCACTGCTCGTGCTCGATGAGAACCTCTAACTGCTGCTTTGGGGCACTGGCTTCTGCAGATTGCCCTCCTCTCCTGGGCCCTGTGGGGCATTTCCCCTTCCATTCGTCCCTCACCCAGGCCTCAATCCTGGGAGCCGGAGCATCTATGGGGAGGGTGAAAGAGTGGCCCCTGTCCCCCTGCCAATGGGGATGTCACGCCACCAGAATTTATGTGCCAGCTTTCTTGTACCAGCTTTTCCCAGGTTTCCTCCCCACCCATTACCGCCCCATTAGTTGCCATGTGTTTTCCCCTAACTGTCACCAGCCACACTGCCTCTTTGTTACCCTGCAACATTCTGGCCCTCCCTCCCCAATGAGGGGCCAAGCTTAAACTCCCAACGGTGAAACGTTTCCTCCCTTGCTCCTGCCACCCCCCCTTCCGGGGCCCCAGACCCTTTGGTAAAAAGCACCCACCCAAGGGCATTCTCCGCTCTGTTTGCACAGCACGAGTGGGCCCCCAGTTGCCCGGCGTCCCTCGTCCTCGGGGAACACACTTCCCCTTCTTATTGGTATTCAGTCAATACCTTCCTTTTCTGACCCTTCCCTGCTTGGCCTTCTAGATCTACCGACAGAAGGCCCTTTGTTGAAGGAGCAGAGGGTGTAAACACCAGGGCTCCGAAGACAACGCCTGGACTTCAAAGGGGAAATGAGTCATTGCTCATCGGTGGGGTGGGGTGGGGGCTCTGGGGAGAGCCCCTCCTCTGAGCACCTCCAGCTGAAGACAAACCTTCTGTGTCCTGTTACAGATCAGACGCTATTTCCAAAGCTACTCATTGATTTTTATTGTTCCAAATTTGACTCGAAAACCCAAGCCAGAATCTGGGGTCTGGTAAATATTTTGTTACGCAGTTTGCTGGAAGCACTCTGCTATAAAGGGTAGCTTCCAACATGGGGGCTTGGGCTAGGGGCCTTCCAGGCTCCCACCATCTGCCAGCTTCATGCGTCTGCAAGCAGATTATCCACCCCAAACGCCATTTGGACCAGGCCTCTCCCCTGCTCGCACGTCCTCCCAGCGTCCCTGATTAGACAGCTCCGCATCTAAAACCACCCGAGCCCATCAAAGCCAGGCTGCCCCACCGTCTCAGGCACACAGGCGTGTCGCACCAGGATCCAGCCCCTCCTTGAACCCTCCCAGGGACTCGGTGACACACAGAGCAGCCCACAACTTGGCAGCTGGCTCTTCAGGAAGCCTGCTGTGTTCAGAACAAAATCCATTTTCCCACACCTTCCACCCACAGTGCCCAGCTCTGCTTCTGGAGCAAACACAGATTTGAAATTACTCTGAGTTCCTCTACATTCCTTTTCATCACACCAAACAGCCCCAGGCCCCTTGACTGTATCTCATGTGAAATAGTTTCCACCCGGCTCCTAATATCAGCTGCCCTTGTCCACTCTAGGTTTTCCCCACAACCACCCACAATAAAATACAGATCCTGGAACAAAACACTGCTCTCTGCATGTGCTCAAATCACCACATATTAGAACAGGCCTGCCCCCTCCCCTGAAGAGGACACCTCGCCTTTATTAATTCAGCCTGAGGCTGCCTTCACTCTCTCGGCCACCTTGCCGCACCTGCCCCATCCTTAGCTGGAAGTCACAGGCCCTTTTCAGGGCAAGGGCGGCCAAACCAGGTCTCCCGATTCCGTACTTCAAAGCCCTCTTCATATTTATCAGTATGTGATTTCACCTCATTGGTTCCAGCCCAGTGTGTGGAGCTTGTCCTTGATCTCACTTCTGTCATCTTGGGCATGTGGCCACTCCTGTGCAGTTTCGTGCCACCTGTAAATCTGCCGAGCATGCTTTCTATATGCTCGTCCAATTCATTAATAAAAATGATAGAACAGGGCCCAGAGACACTAATGACTTGTCCAAAGTATCACAGCCAGACAGGGACCGAGCCAAGTCTGACACACAAGTGTCCTGGCTCTCAGTGCTCATTTCCATCACACTTCGCCAAGAAGCCCCACAACCCCTGAGAGTGCTTCCTCCCTAGCCCTCTCCCACCCCCACTTCCTACTGGCCCATCCCGAGAGGCCCTGATTACAACAGACAAGGGAGTCTGGCTTCCTGGAAAGCAGATGGGGAAACTGCCACCTGCCTGAAGTATCTTAGTTTGTTCAGTAGCCCACCCAGCAAAGCAGGCTAAACAGGACCAAGAGGGCAAGGAGGTCCTGGGGTACTCCTTCACCAAACTGCCTGGGGAAAATGGAAGAGAACAAGGGGACCCACAGAGATTCTGGGGATAGCTCTGAATCCTAGGAAGAATCTGTGGACAGACAGTTTCAGCCTTTTGGCTTCCTGGAAACCAGGCTCTCAGATCTGTCCTGGAAACATGGTAATGACCAGGTTAAAGGGCTGATCTTGGCGCATACCCTGCTCTGAACACAACTCTAGAGAGCCCCACTGAGGTCACTGGGCGGACAGGCCAGGAAAACAGGTCAAGGTTAGTGTGAGGGCACCTAGTGGTCAAAGCTGCTCACCAACAAGGCTGCCTGTCATGTGAAGTACCAAGCTCTCCATCATCATCAGTGTGTTTATGCCCAGGTTTGTCCCATTTGAATCCAAAAGTCTAAGGTGCTATACCCTCTTTTCTACTGTGGCAGGTCCCTTGTGCTTCCAAGTAAAATGCCATCACTGGAGCCCAAAGAGCAGAAACAATTTTGACAAAGAAAAAAAAAGTTGGAGAACACACACTTCCTGATTCAAAAACATATTCTAAAGATATAGTAATCAAAACAATGTACACCCACATAAAGACAGACAAATAGACCAATGGAATAGAATAGAAAGCCTAGAAAGAAATCCTCACCTATATGGTCAAAAGATCTTTGACAAGGATGCCAAGACCATCCAACGGTACAAGGATAGTTTCTTCAACAAGTGGGATCAGAAAACTGGATATCCACAAGCAAAAGAATGAAGCTGGACCCTTATCTTACACCATATTTAAAAATTAACTCAAAATAGATCAAAGACCTAAATGTAAGACCCAAAAGTGTCGAACTCCTAGAAGAAAACATATGGGGAAAGCTTCATGAGATTGAACTTGGCAGTGATTTCTTGGATATGGCACAGGCAACAAAAGCAAAAATAGACATTTGGGACTACATCAAACTTTAAAACTTCTGTGCATCAAAGGACACAGTCAACAGAATGAAAAGGCAACCATGGAATGCAAGAAGATACCCAAAATGTTTTTTAAAAAATTCTTATGTCTCAACAACAAAAAATCAAATTACCCGATTTCAAAACGGACTAAGGTCTTGAATGGACATTTCATTTTTAAGATTTTATTTATATATTTTTAGAGAGAAAGGAAGGGAGGGAGCAAGAGAGGGAGAGAAATATCGAATGGTTGCCTTTCAAATGTGCCCTGACCTGGGACTGAACCCACAATCCAAACATGTGCCCTGACCGGGAATTGAACCAGTGACCTTTCCCTTTGCGGTATGATACCCAACCAACCGAGTCACACCAGTCAGAGCTTGAATGGGCATTTCTCCAAAGATTACATAAAAATGTCCAACAAGTATACAAAAAGATGATCAATATCACTAATCAACAGAAAAATGAACATCAAAGCTGCAATGACATATTGACTCATACATAGCAGTATAGCTACTATAAAACACACTCACAGAGAACATAAGTATCGATGAGACGGTGTGACCACTAGGGAAAACAATATGGCAGTTCCTTGAAAAATTAAAACTAGAACTACCATGTGATCCCACAATCCCACTTCCAGAAATACACACAGAAGAATTAAAAAGAGGGTCTCGTAAGAATCGCACACACATGTCCACAGCAGCATCAATCACAATAGCCAAGAGGTGGAGCAGTCCAAGTGTCCCTGACCGACGCATGGGTAAACGAAATGTGGTGTGTACACACATGGAATATTATTTGGCCTTAAAAAGGAGAGGAATCCTGTCACCTGCTGCAACATGGATGAACCTTGAGGACTTTATGCTAAGTGACATAAGCCAGTCACGAAAAGAGCAAATGCTACGTGACTCCACTTCTATGAGGTGCCTAGAATACTTCAATTCCGAGACAAGCAGTAGAATGATGGTTAGCAGGGGCTGGGGTGCAGGAAATGAGGAATAGTTTATGGGTGCAAACTTCAGATTTGCAAGATGGAAAGATTCTGAAGCTCTATTTCATAACAATGTGAGTATACTTAACACGAACTGGACGCTTAAAAATGGTGGGGACAAGAGTCAGGGCAGCCCCAAAACTGGGAAGGACACGTGGGAACCCAGATTTCCTTGAAGCAGAATTGAGCTAGAGATGTATCAGCTCAGGAGGCTTTAGCAATATCAACACCACCCATTACTTACACGTGACATCCTCTGCTGCCCCCCTGGACTTCTGATGCCAAGATAACCTGAAGTCCCAAAGTCATAAAACCAGGTGTATGCTCTAGGAAGGACTTCCGATGCTAAGAAGCGCAACATCAAAGTTAAGATTAGATTAAGTAGAGATCGATCAAGAACTCATGAAGAAGGTAATGCAACATCTCCAAGTGTTTATTTCTTTAAATCGTGCCCTTAGAGTTCATGAATCTAAATGTAATGAGGTACAATCCACATTCATATTCCTGCCAAATTAATCTAATACAGACTCTACATTATAGCCATCTCCCGAGGAATGCACTCGGAGAACGAGGCTGTAGACATTCTTCTTCCATTTGTATGAGGTTATTACCTCACCTTCCATCCTATGCAACCAAAGAAAGAAGAGACTACATGAGCAAAACTCTCCAGCAACAGGCGAAGCTGCCTGCCAAATTCGGAGTGAGCTCAGGCAGAACACAAAGTGAGGGAAGAAACTCTGTCTCACGCAGAGAAGACAGGCAGTGGACTGAAGGCAGGCCCCACTCGGCGGTGACAAGGAGATCACGAGGCAATCAGGACCCTCACCCCGTGCTCAGCCTGGAACCTCCTGCTGAGGCTGTCAGGAGACAGGAGCCAGCAAAGCCCACCAGCCTGGGACAACCCATGAAGACGTCTGGGACAGCACATTGTCCTCTATGTCCAAGTAATGTGGCTGGATGGGACGTGTCTGCCCATCCCCTCCGTTGCTTCCAGGATGATGGTCTGGGTGATGATGTTGTGTTCAAAGCACCTATCCTGGGTACACAGTATAAACACCCTAATCACTGCAACAGCCCTGCCCCATCTCACAGATGAGGAAATGGATGCAGAGAGGCTAAATACCTTGCCCAGAGGCCCCCAGCTAATCAGTAACGTGATCATGGGAGGAAAAGAGAGGACTCAGTGCCAAGGACCCTAACTCCAATGGAAGAGCTGGGAGAGGTGCCCAGAGGCGCCCTCATTGGACGGGCTCCCGGAGCTCCATGGTGAGTGTGCATCGCTCCACAGCCCTGGGCAGGGAAGAGCCAGGCAGGGCTTCCGGACACCTGTCCTCCAAGAGAAGACACAGTGTGGTGGACAGAGTAACGGCCCCCAAGGTGCCTGCATCCTAATCCCTGGAACCCGTGAATGTCACCTTACGTGGCAAAGGAGGCTTTGCAGATGTGATTACATCATTGCTTCCCTGTTCCCCTACCAGACAGGCTTGCCAGGTCCTCCCTCCCTTCTCCGATTTCTGGGCTCAGGGCTTTCCACTGGCCCGGCAATGGTCTTATCTTCCTCTGCTTTTCTCTGTTTTCCAAATGTTCGATATCATAGCAAAATTATTTAGATAGTTTTTAAAATAGCTTTTAAGATACCCTCACTACCCCCATGCACACTCACTCCTCTCTGTTCAGAATCTTCTGGATGCTTATGAATTCAGTTTGTTCCATGCTGATTTTTGTAATGCTGTAGGAGAGGACGGGTGGCTTTTCATTCCTTTGAGTCCCTATAAAGCTTCCCCGGCAGGGCTCCTCCTCTGGGGGTGACCTACCAACTGCCCATCCCTCCAGGCTCCTCCGGACCCTGTGTCCCCTGTATTTGGAAGGCCTCTGTGGCTCGGAGGCAGCAGGTGGGGGTGGGGGGAGCCAGGGGCCAGTGGCTGCAGCCAGAGCATTAACCCATGCTGGGAGCGTCAGCCGCTGCCAGGCTCAGGCTGGCTGCCCTTTTCTGCAGAGGTTCCTGGGCCGGCCCAGCGGGACACTTGCCTTTTTCACTTGAGCCTTGACAGCAGGCACAGGTTTAATGATTGGAAAGCACTCTGAGAATCCGGAGTGCTCCATAATTGCCAACTCGCAATCCCCAAATTGTTCTCTGCCTCGATGAGAGAGGTGGAGCTTCCGCCCTTGGGAGCGTCTTTGTTAGTGTGGCTCTCACACCACATCAGGCAGGGCAGAGGCAACAGGGGCTCTGCCCACAGAGGGGCACCCTGCTAGGGAAGGACTCAGCGAGCATGCTGGGGCATGGATTCTGAAAGTGTGAGCCAGATAAAGGGGGGCTTGATCATAATGCAGATTCTTGGGCCCGTCACACCTCCTCACCCAAGCGCTCAGATGTTAGTGCCCTGGAATCTGAATTTTTAATTACCGCGCCCCAACCCTCCCTGCTGACTCTCATGCACGCTAATTTGAGTTCTGATGGTGCAGAGGAGGGTGCATGGGTCTGGGGTCTGGGGTCTGGGACCTAGGTTCAAGCCTCAGCTCTGATCCTTACTGTCTGAGACCTCAGCCAGTCACCTGTTACTAGACCCACGAGATCTAGGTATTCTCTAAAAAAACTTTCAAGAGTTTCTGGTCAAATCAGTTTGGGCAATGCAACACCCTACATGTCCCCTAGGGGATTTACAATGTGTGTGTGTGTGTGTGTGTGTGCGCGCGCACGCACACACACACACACACACACACACACACACACAGGAGGGTTAAAGGGACTGAAAGTCCCCCCGCCCCGACAAAGAAGCCTGTTTGACCCAGCACTTTCCAAACCGGCTGACCGAGGAGGCTTCTTTCTCTCGTGAACGACAGGAACATCTCCTAGACTTAGTGTCTCATGAGACAAAGCACATGAAATTCCTTTTTGGGAAAAGAGACATCCAGAGGGTGAGTGACAGCATCCTAAGGAGGCAGTTCTGGCAGGAAGGAGGCCCTGGCTGAGGGAGGGGAGGCCACAGGCGCCCCATTCCTCATGCTCAGGGTCCTCGGCTGGTCCAGTTCTGCAGAGTGGCTGCCTGGAGTGGACACGTCACAATAGCGAGGTCACCTTCCTGCTTCGGGTAATTTCCCTTGGAGGCAAGACATCCATTTTTAACAGCTCTTCATTTCAGCAGAGAATGCCCTCCCGCCTGTGGTGGGGGCTGGGGGCCAGGATGGGAAGCGAGGCTTTGTTCTCCTGACCAGCGCTGACAGTTTCATTAAACCCAGCTCGAGACGGGGTCAGCGGGGTCAGCATTCTTCAGCAGGACTCCTGCAGAACCCCACCTCCCTGCCTCTCCAGCCGCCAGGGCCCCGTTAATGAGTTATCCTGGTCCTTCCAGCAGGGATATAAATAAGGGGAAATAAATGCCCTGGGCTGCCCTTAATCACCCACCCCCGCCCCCTCCAGGCCCCGAACAGACACAAGAGCCTGATCTTGTCAGGGCACATATTGGTTTCAAGGCTAAAAAGAAGCCCAGAGGAACTGGGTTTCCAGAAGCAGCTTGTGGATGAAGAAGGGTATACAATCAGCAAGAAGACAGATTAAAATGCAGCAGGAGAGACTCCTCCCCAGACCTAGGAGGACAGAGGCGTGGGGTGGCCGGCGATACTCCCCGTGCTCCACCCCTAGGCCAAAGTGAGGACTGGGTTGTGCTGCCGTGACAGAAGCAGCCAGGTTCCAACATGGCTGGCCCCGGCGGGCACCCATGAAATTTGGCCACATCCTCAAGTAATGCGGCTGACCCCACATCCAGCCAACAGGCCTCCAGGCTACAACCACCTCCAGCAGGGGAGCTGGGTCCAGCCAATGAAGCATCTGCCCCCTTGTTCTACGCCAACCTGCTGGTAGGTCAGAGGATGGCAGATAGCTCTCAAAGAACACTCCCCAAAGAGCGCTGCAGCCCTCACCTCCTGGAGAGACAGTGCCCCACCAGCCTCTCACACAGCTGTGACCCCAATAGTTCTCAGCACCTAAAACAGTGCCTGGCCCACAGGAGGCCCTCAGTAACTGTTGGGTGAATGGGTGAGCAGGTGGTAGGTAGGCAAACGGAAAGGGGTTAAATGTGGGCAGGTGAGGGGTGGGAGGGTGGTTGTGGAATGGGGGCAGAGCTGGATATGTGGGTAGGTTTATATGTGGGTTGGTAGATAGATAAGGGAAGGGTGAACGGGTGGGGGCTGGATGGGTGCATGGGGGTTGGTGGGTAAGGGAGTGGTAGTGTGGATGGGTGGGCAGATGGGCAGGTGGGGGGAGGGTGGGAGGACACAGAAGATGGAGGAATTTGTGGATTCACTGCTGGTTGGTAGATGGTAAGTGGAGTGCAGATGAATGGGAGTGTGGACGGGCGGTGAACAGATGACATACAGGTAGATGGGATGAGGGACAGGTGAGTGGATAAGTAGACAAGTGGGCAGTGGGTGCAGGAGGTGAATGGGTGGTAAGCAGGAGGTGGATGGATGCTATGGAAGCATTAGCTTTGGCCTCAGACAGCCCAGAGTTTATACTGGGCTCAGTCCCTTGGGCACGCTGAACCCTCTGAGCTGGGCAGAGGCCCTTGGTCAGCATCCTGAGCCTGCGTGACAGTTGTGCCCAGCCAAACTCCAGCTGCTGCCTGCATGCCAGCCAGCAGGTGACTCCACAGGTACACCTAAGCCTCTCATGGAAAAAAAAAAAACCTGTCGGGGGAGGTCCCAACAAAGCTAGCAGATGGTCTGGTTAAGAAAAGTGAGGCTGAATCACCACAGGGAGCAGGCACGGATAGGCCACTGACAGAGGACACAGGCTCAGAGGGAGCGTGCCAGGTCAGCCTGGGCCTCCTCTTTGGGTCAAGTCGGCCGTCCTCTGGGGCAATTCCCATACGGGTTCACCTAACATTTCCTGAGCACCTACTATGTGTCATAATGGTTACACCTGACATAAGAGCAGGTTATACCTCCACAACAGCCTGAGGTAAGCATTATCTTCACCTGATAAAGAGCAAACGGGGCTCAACAGAGTTGGAGGAAGCACTCCAGCTCCGCGCACCTAGTGTTCACTTGAGCACAAACCACGGAGGCTTTCATCACTTATAAAAACGGGGAGGTCTTGGCCGTAAAAACACCAACACATGCTCTTATAGAGCATCTGGGAAGCAGAGCAGAGCAAAGTCGCCCAGCACAGCCCCTGGTGGCATTCACATCATTCTGGTGTGTGCCTTCTTTAGAGTGACTCATTTCGTGGTCACACTGTCAGTACAATTCTGCATCCTCATTTTGATGTCACAGATATTTATACACATTACTTTATGTCCTTCCTAAAGGCCATTTGTTATGATGATGTAAACATTCCACTAAGTAGATATAGCATAGTTTACTTAACCATTCCCCCAAGTTTAGGCGTTTGGATTGTTTCTGTATTCTTCACAATATTCAACATTTCAGTATAGAAATACTCTATATTTCAATATTCTAAATAATGCTGCAAAGAACAAGTTTGCAAGTTCCAGGTTTTATTATGTCCCAGGATAGATTCCCCAACAAGATTTCTAGGTCAATGTTAGAGCCCATTTCATGCTCTTTGAGGACCTTTGCAGGCCTGCTGATTAATTCTAGCCCTATTGCCAAGCGGCTCTGTGGTCCAAGACAAATCACCTTTCTGACCCACAGGTCCTGCATAAAGAAAGAAATGGGCAGACTAACCCAACACCAGGGGCAACACTAGTGAAGAAAACCACTCACAGGACCTTAACTCCTGGGAGCTACATAGACAAAAGCAGCTGAAACGTGGGCCTCAGCACCTGACAGACTTTGCGACTACACCTTACCCTGCACATATGGTCTCTCCCAAAAATTCGTTTTCATGCTGATTTAGCATAACGGCCTCTCCAGGAAAGTCCACGATTTGCTCCAGATGGAAAGGATTAGTAATGGAGCTCGCAAAGTGGAGGGGAGGTCAACAGGTGACACATCAGAAAGGCTAAGCATTGCCTTCCCTTTACCCTGCCTCCTAAGGAAAGGGTAGGCCCTGTAATGTGACTGCAGGCAATCCCACAAGCTCCTGCACAGCTCATTGGCCCCGGAGTGATCTCCTGACCTAATATGAGCCAAGCAGATTCTTTTCCCCAGAAATCTGTAGTTGGACCTGAGACATTGAGCTCTGAGGCCACGGAAAGTAGGAGGGAGGAGCCAGCACCAAGGCTAGCCGAAGGCACGGCGGGACTGCGATGTTGCTCACAAGCCCAGGACCCTAGTTTGCAGGCAGGAGTGGAACAGCAAGGTAGATATTTTAAAGGAACTTGAAACACTCCTCACAGGCCCTCCCAGTCCCAGCTGTACCTCACTTCCTGTCCTGGGGAGCCAGCGAGTCTGCCAGTTGTGCCCTTTTATGATAATACCCAACCCCACCATTACTGTCACCAGTCTTTGGGTGGGGGAAGGCGGGGGGTGGGGAGGGTTCTGAACCAAGAAGGTCTGACTGCTCCTCAGCCAGACCAACTAGGAGAGTTAACAGAGATGTCTTGGAATGCCTGATGCCCAGGTCAATGAAATAAGGGTGGAGGGGTGGGGCAAAGATGAATAGATAAAGAAGTTGTGGCGAACTTCCAGTCAAGATGGCAACATAGGCAGACATGGCTCACCTCTTTGCACAAACACATCAAAATTACAACTAAAATACAGAACAACCATCACTCAGAACTGTCAGAAATTGAGTTGAATGGAAATCTGACAACTATGGAATTAAAGAAACCACATCCATCCAGACTGGTAGAAGGGGTGCAGACGTGGAACAGGCTGTTCCCACACTCACATGTGGTGGATAAAAATTTGGAAGGGGTATCTCTGGAGCAAGGAGGCCCAGCCTCACACCAGGACCCCCAGCCCAGGGTACTAGTGTCAGGAAGATAAGTCCCCACAACTTCCAGCCGCAAAAACCAGTGGGGATTGAGTCAGTGGAAGAAACTTCTGGAGCCCCAGTCAGTTCCTCTTAAAGAACCCATACACAGACTCACCTACTCAGACTCACTCCCTCTGAGCTCCAGCTCCGGGGTAGCAGCTTGAAAGGCACCAGTGGTATAAAGGGAGAAACTGAAGTGTCTGGCATCCATGTGAGCAAAGGCCATTGTCCCTTTTCTAAACCCTCCCCCCACAGAGCTGGCAAGCTGGTGCCATATCTGAGACTCCATCAACCTGGCTGACACCGTTCTGCCCCATCCAACTTATGGCTCACCCAAGTGGCTTTTTCATATGAATGGCTGGTCTTGGCTCATGCTTCACAACTTCCTAAATCCTATCAAAAAAGCAACAGCCAGCCTCAGTGAGCCCCAGGCCCGGCACTAGCAGCAGCCAGTATAGATTCACAGCTTGGCTTCACTTGGGAATCTCCAAGCCCAGCACAAGTAGCAGCCATCTCAGACTGCTTTATAGCTCAGGCAGGGTGGCACCAGACAAAAATAGGTGGGGGCTGACCTTGGCCTGTACTACCCAGGAAACCCCAGGGCCAACACACCCAGTGGACAGCTACTGGGTCAGCGCACCACATCAGAGCACCACCACCCTGCCCCTGCATAAGTGATCCTCCATGGAGTGCGGAGGTTGGTGGTCAGTGGTCACAGTCAGTCCTTGCAGGTGACTGGCCTGGGTAAATCCCTCCCATTGACCTGTCAAAGCAGCCAAGACTCAACTACAAGAAGAGGGTGTACTCAGCCCACATGAAGGGTACATCTTGAGTACCCACCTTGGGTGATACAGGAGGCTGTGCCACTGGACCCTACAGGACACCTACTACATTAGGCCACACTACCAAGACACAGAGTCAAAGCAGCTCTACCTAATACATAGAAACAAACACAGGGAGGCTGCCAAAATGAGGAGACAAAGAAAAGGGGTCCAAATGAAAGAACAGATCGAAATTCCAGAAAAAGAACTAAACAAAGTGAGATAAGCAACCTATCAGATGCAGAGTTCAAAACACTGGTTATAAGGTTGCTCAAAGAACTTAGTGGGGACCTCAGCAGCACAAAAAAGAGAGGCCGGGGGGATGCGCTTTACTTGAGCCTTCAGCAGTCAAGGAAAGAAAAGGAAAGCAGCCACTGTGTGTGCCCGGCACCACGTCATAGGCAGCCCAGCTCTGGTCCAAGGGTGGCAAAGACCAGCAGAAGGGGTCATCGCTGAGGGTCACTGTGGAGAGGCCTCCAGGCCAGGAAGAGGAAGAAATGGGAAGTGACCAGAGAGACCATTTGAACACACCAAAAATTAGAGTTCCATCTTAAAGACAAAAACATGAAGGCAGGATCAGGTGACAAATTCTGGAGCTGCCTGGAGACCACTGGGCTTATCAAAAGGTCTGGATATCATGACAGAGGTGGAGAGAACTGACCCCTCAGCAGCAGGTGGCCCCAGGGTGCCATCTCCCACCAAGCCCCTACCCCTCAGTCTCACCACTGCTTCTTCCTCCACAAGGTGCTGTCCTACAAGCTTCCGGGAAGAACCAGCAGCCCTGCATCTCACACCAGGCTTGCCGTGGTTTTCAGGGGTTTTTTTTTTTTTCATTTTTGTCACATTTTCTAAATATTCTATATTTAACTTTTTTAAAGGTTTTATTTATTTATTTTCAGAGAGAGGGGAAGGGAGGGAGAAAGAGAGGGAGAGAAACATCGATCGGCCGCCTCTCACACACTCCCAATCGGGTACCTGGCCCACAACCCAGGCATGTGTCCTGACTGGGAATCAAACCAGTAACCTTCTGGTTCACAGGCTGGCACTCAATCCACTGAGCCACACCAGCTCAGGTGTTTAATGACAAAACTAAGGGGCTCAAAAACCTCCTAAATCAAAATTAAAAAACCTAATGAACCCTTCATAAATCTAGCAAGCGTTTATGATTGTTCTAGATAATACAGAAAGAAAAGCTAGGAAAAAAACATAAATTATCAGAAAGTAGATTCAGGGCTCAAAGTTAAGAAAATGTTTCTAAAATGCAGACCTTTGCAATAATGGAAATGATTGCTCCAGGAGGTGGTGAACTTCCCATCACTGGAGGTAGCAAGCAAAGACCAAAGTGCCCTTTGCTGAGGAGATGCAGAAGAGATTTCTTAGAAAACTTCTAATGTCCTGTCCAACCCAAGATCCCACAGAATGAAATATATGGTAGAACAATTACAGACACATCTGACAAATCATAAAGCAGCAGAATTAGCCGCAACCCTTAAAAGCCGAAAGAAGTACATTTACCACAAATAAGAGCACTACATCACACACAGTTAGTAAGCTTGTAGACCTTATTACTCTGAGCCAACAGTAGAAATAGGCCCAAGAAGGGCTTAGCCGAATGTATAAAATTTGACCCAAGGCAGATTCCCAAAGGCAGCGAGAGGTGCGTAGGAATGGTCCTCCCTGCAAAGTGGGGCCCACCCCCAGGAGCCGGCACTGTCCAGGCAGCATGTGGAACTGGATGAGCTTCAGATTCTGTCAGGTGCTGGCTGTGGAGCATGCCCTACACTGCACCTTCCTACAGAAAAGGCCTGACCTTTGTTACCCTGAGCAGTTCCTCCCCAGGGAGGAACATAGGGGTCACGGGAAAGTTCACGCCCCCCCCCACCCCGACCACACACAGCCCCTCCCACAGGGTGAGGGGTGAGCGCGCACAGAGAGCTTTCTGGCCACAGAGCCGCACTCACAGCCTGGACAGAGCCTGGGTGTTCTGGAACAGCAGTTCTGGCAGCGTGTGCAGCTGGTTCCGGTTCAGTCGCCTGCAAAAGAGTAGAGAGGAGCAGTTGGAAGCTGCAGGAAATCCACAGGACTGTTCAGAAAGCTCTGGATTCAGACTCAGAGAGCCCAGGGTTCAGATCCTAACAGGGCCACTGTGTCACCCCAGGAAAATCAACTCCTTTGGGCCTCAGTTTCTTCATCTGTAAAGTGGGAATTCTGCCATCCAACACTTGAGGAGAGTAAGAGCAAAGAATTATGAAAGTCCCTTCCCAAGGACCTGCCACGGACTGGGCAGTCCATAAATACGGCATCTTCCCTTCTGTCATCTCCTGCCCTGCTCCTGGGCACTGTCATTCACACCTGCAAGACGCTTTGTGACGGACAAGGCATTGACTCAAACACTGTCTCAGTTCGAGAGTGGATATGTGACCACATTGGGGATGTGGGCGGCCACGCGGTTTTGATTCCGCATCACTTTCATCCACGCTTGGCTCAGTGGCAGCTTAACATTTGTTGTTTGCTTTAGGTCTTTTTTCAAGACGAAAATAGCTTTATTGAATTTTTAAAATTATTTATGGAAATGCCAGCTTAACATTTTTTTTTAAAGCCTCAAATAATAGAAGGAGAACTATTCGGCCACCTGCCTTTTTCTGACTCAAAAATTTGTGGATGTCTTTCCATGCCAAATAACAGAGAGCCCCCTTTATTTTTAATGACCAAATAGTATGTTCATCATGTTCAATGCCTCTACAGGTGGACAGACGACTTTTCAGTGTTTTATATAAACAGAGGCAGCGGCAGGAAGTCTGGCTCTGGCACGCGGCTGATAAGACGATACAGAGCAAAAGGAGCCAGATTTGCCGTAGGAAAGCGGCAAATTTCACCAGACTTCTCTTGCCACCTTAGTCAACCAATACTCTTCTTTTTTTCCTAATTTTTTAAAAATTGCAGTTGACCTGCAATGTTATATTAGTTTCACATGTACAACCTAGTGATTAGACATTTATGTAGCTCACAAAGGCGATCACTCCAAGAAGCCTAGCCGTCACATATGCACGTAGTCATCACTATATTATCGGCGATATTCCCTGCGCTGTACTTCACACCCCCGTGACTATCGGGTAGCTAGTTCTCTGACGCTGCAGTGCAGGACCCCAGCCCGTCAGGGGTGTGACACCTAGCAACTACAAAACCTTAGTACTCACACTGTGCTCCATGGACCACCTGCAGGGCATCACCTAAGAGCTGGTAAGAGCCTCAGTACCCGAGGCTCTACCCCAGACCTGTTGAATCAGTCTGCATTTCAACAAGGTCCCCAGTGACCTGTTTTCTGGTCCAGGTTGGCGATGCACCGGTGTAAAATGCGGCCCCCACCCTCCAGCTATGGCGCGGTCTGGGCTTCGCACAGCCTGTCCTTCAACAGTTCTAGACCGTGATCAACCAGCTGGGGAAGAGCTTTCTTTTGCTGACAGGGAGGGAGAAATGTAATTCTGTGTGACCAGCAGACACTGTGGTTACTTTGCCTCCTAGGAAGTCGGTCACCTTTCATCTGCTATGTGAGGAAGGTGCTACTTCCCAGCACAGTAGGGACAATTAGTCCAGCTGGAAGGAGTGTTATCTAAAGGGCTGGCTCCTAGGGAGACACATCGCTGCCTTAGGGAAAAAAGGAACCACCGACAGAATCCTTAAAGCAACAGGAGGAGACCTCAGATGGCTCCAAGTTCCTTAACCTCATCCAATAAATTAATCCTGTGTTTACACTGCCTGGTAATCATTGGTCTTTGTTTTGTTTTGTTTTCCCCCAATGGTTTCATTTTTCTGGCTCCCATTTCTGAAAAACACTTAAAAGGAAAAGCGATCCAATAGCTAGTTAAAGTGGAAAATCAAAGGACGCCGAAGGAGGGACCCAGCGTGATGACAGGCCTGCAGGTAGCTAAGAAGATACTACTAGCAGCGGAGGCTACCAGTCCCGAGGAGCCTCACTCTGTGCCGGGCACCAGAGCAAATGTTCTATAGGCATTACCTCGCCGTCGGACAGAAAGCGGAATAAAAAGGTGGGTTTCTTTCTCGTGAGCATGACCAGGCCTTACATCCCCGCACACACCTTCCCCTCCCCTCCTTGCAACAACCCCTCGGGGAAGGCTTCACGACCACCATCTCGCCACATGGCTTGGCTTTACTAGATGCTCGGGACATGTTTCATTGTCTCTTCAACGGCCGAGGGTATTGGGATGTCCCGAAGTGAGTGACTCCCCCAGGGCACCTCTGAGTGGTAGTGGTGGGGTTCTGAAGCCTATCCCGGCTCTCCATCCTGGCTGGCTCCACATTACACACCAGCCCCCACTCAGCCCGCGGTGACTGAGCGCACCACTCCCCCATCATCAGATGGACCGACGCCAATGGCAGCCCACCCTCACCACAAGCACTCGGCGGCCCTGCACGCAGGTTTGTGACCGCTTACTGGAACCAGTTATGTCTGTTCCCAAACCTGTTTAGCCAGAGGTACTCACAATTATAATTATATGAGTTAATTAGCTGTTACGTAAACAAACAAAATGCCAGTGTGAAAAGAGAGAGCCATCTCCACGAAAACTAGGCTGAATGCTTTGGGAAGTCAGTAAAAGCGAAGCAGCTAATTAAAGGGCTGTTGGATCACGTAAAAGTCAGGGGGGTAGGGGCAGGAGGACCAGAAAGGAAATTCAGGATCCTCCACCCAGATGTCTTCCAAGGGCCCTTTAAAAACCTCGCTCCACCTTAACGAAACCAAAACCAAAACTCAGAAGAAAGGTATGCATGCGTGTGTGGTCCAGGTGAGGAAAACAACACGGAACTCCAATCAGCAACTCATAATAAAAAGAAAGTTCTTGGGGAGAAAAGGGTTGGGGGGGAGGTCAGTAAATGTTCACTGGCATGTTTTAACTTCAAATGAAGAGTTTAGAGTATGCGTGGTGTTGGCACCCAATGCTCATGGTCAACTGATTCACCACTGGGCTCCCACAGGTGAGAGGGGCCGCCAGCCATCCCCAGCGAGCACCGGACACCCCCAGGGACGGAGCAGTCACAAAGGAAGGAACTGGAAGAGGACAGAGGGACAAAGTCTACAGTGATACGTTGTGCCTCAAAAAGGAGGGCCCTGCTCAGCCTGGGGTGGCAGGAGCAGGCGTGAGGTGGGCCACCCCCCACCTTCTCTTCCTCCAGGGCAGGGCAGTCCCAGAGCTGAAGCTGGAGCTGGGTCAGGGCCAAATGGACCCTCAGAACCGGTCTCGCGTGTAGTGTATTCTGTCCTGAGCCTTTTAAAAAAAACAAACAGCACTAAACATGTTTCACTGGGGCTCCTTAGCACTCAGTTTTAGGCAAGACGAGGAAGGTCAAAGAAAGATCACCTTGACTTTCCTCCAGGCCACAGGAAGGCAAAGAGGCGACCACAGCCTTCCCCTTTTATTTAATACTTTATTTTCTTTGATGTAAAAAAGTGAGGTATTAGAACACAGCCATTAAGAGCTCAGGTTTGCGGGCAAGATGGTCCGGGATCTAATCCCCTCTCCTGCACATAATGACCTAATCATCACTTCATAAAGCAAGTGCCTTAGCTTCCGGGCACCCCTTTCCCATCTGTTAGATAACACTGACCTTGAATGAGATATTGGGGGAGGGGGTGGGAAAGAGCTTATCTTGGTGCCTGGCACAGAGTAAGGCAATCAGTAGCAGCTGTCATTATAAACTCATTTTAGGAAAATCCACAAAAAAATAAAAGCACGCAAAACAGAATTAAAGTCACCTGTTATCCCACCAGTCAATGCAACAAGAGTTAATATTCTCCATTATTTCCTTCCTCCTGTATTCTGTACACGTGCAAGGTGACTTTATTTACACAAATGCCACTTCCTGCCTCTTCCACTTAACGTGATATCGTGTATATATTCCCAGGGCCTTCGCTGTTCTTCCAAAGTGTGACTTTACAGCTTACGTCACCACCAGCATGACTGTCCCCAAGTTTTTGTTGTATTTAAGTAATGTGCAATGAATAACCTGATAAATACATTTTTTAGTCATGTCTCTGATTATTTCTAGTTCAAAAGGCATGAACCTCAGAATTCTTGACACCCACCTCCAAACTGCTCTGCAGAAAAATGAGATGGGTGACCGCCCTAAATATGCGTGCCCATCCCCCACCTCGCCCATACCACATGCCTTTTTGTCTTTGTCATTGCCCATCTGGAATGCAAAAATGGATCAAGACACATTTGCAAACTCAAAAGCCCTGTAAAGAGCAAACCATGCAAATCAGAGACATCTCCACCTCCTGATTTCTGTGCTGTGGCCCTGAGCAGCACGGTGTGGCTCCCCAGGTGGCCCCTAGGGCTCCCCTGATGGTTCCCTCCATACACCACTGCTTCCTAAAGGCCGTACGAATCAATGAACCATGGCTACACCTGGGATGTGAGATTATAGAAAGAAATCTCAGCTCCCCTGTACTGTGTGGATTTTCTGCCATAACGCATTTCAGGGGAAAAAGTAAAAATAGCTGCCTTTAGAGGTGGGGTGAGGAGAGTCTCCAACTTTCTCTCTGCCGTAATCTCACGATGAGGCTGTGACCACTTCCACTGGCTGCAGCTGCCCCTGGCGCCGGTCAGCAGGCGGGAGGCAGGTTGGGTGTGCAGCCCTGTCCCTGAGCCCCCCACCCACCCCCGCCTTTGCTGCCCAGCTCAGCCTGCTCCTGTCCCCACAGGGCCAGCCCCACCGCCCTCCCGAGCCTGCACCCACTGTACTTACAGCCGCTCCAGCTCCTTCATGTCGTCAAAAGCTCCCCGTTCGACCACTCCAATCTGGTTCTCCATCAGCTGCCTGGGGAAGCACAGAGACAGACAGCTGCAGGATGTCGGACAGGACTCCTAGAAACAGCTGGCACAAGGGAGTGAAACAGGAGCCGTGCCCAAGACGCGTGCAAACCTGAGTCCTGGCCCGAGCCCATGAAGTCTCACAACTTTGCAGACTCCCAGCTGGGGCTCCTCAGCCCACCCAGCCCTGATAGCAAGTGTGCTTCTAGCTCCAGCCCCATGCTGAAGCCACCTGTATGGCAGAAGGCCATAGGACACCAGAGCACCAGGTCATTGCTCCAAGACACTCTTGGGGAAGCCCAGACCCAGGCAGCAGCAGGCAGCAGTGGCTGGCTCTGGGCTGCTGGCACATGGGTCCCTCTTTGGCCCAGAGGGCGTTTCCAAGGGGCAGGGCAGACAGAATGGCCCAGTAGCGGAGGGAGGGGAGCCTGTGCCAACTGGGCAAAGCCCACACATACAGCACACTCTGCAGTTGGCAGACGACACCCCCTCTGCCTGGCCCCATCTGCTGCCAGCTAAACCACCTGGCTCCGTGGGGCTCTGTGCCTCCTCATCGCCAGTGTGCCCTGGAACCCAGAGTGTCCAGCTGGCAGGCAGCAGTTTCCCCACAGACCGCCTGTTGCATAGTGATTTTTCAGATTGTCATGCATGTTTTTTTCCCTGCACTTTCCCTTCTCCACTCTCAAGTGGGTGGCTATATGTTCCTGCGTGGGCCCCAGACGAGGTTTCAGACAGGGCAGGGGTGGGAGCTGCCACCAGGCACTTCTTTTTCTCCACTTGGTTTCCAAAGGCCTACACTACGGAGGAGTTCCCACTGTAGACCTGTGTGGGGGGTGGGGGTGGGCACAGCGGGTCATGGGGGCAGGTTTCCTCAGGCTCAGGAGAGATTCCTAGAGCCTGGGGCAGGGTCGGAGATTGGTGGGTTCTGGAGCAGCAGAAATCTCTGCCCTGAAGCTGACAGCTAAGACCCCAGAGAGGATGGGCCACAAGGTCCCCAGCTTCCCCAAAGACCTAGAGATGCAAAGCCAATAGTTCTGAAAGAACCGAGGCCCTAAGACCCTTGCACTGCCCTGGGAGTAGGGGGTGAGGGGCCCTATGGCTGTCTGGCATTGAATGCATCAGAACACATGCATGGCAGGCTTCTGCCTCGAGATAAGTGGGTCAACACCCCCCTCACCCCTCAGCCCTACCCAGCATGACAAAGGAGGGCAGGAAAAGGCTCCTCCCTCCACCCAGCTGCCCCCCTCAACCCCCCCCACCCCACCCCCCACCTCGTAGGGTCACACCCACTACCTCCAGTATCTGCCACTGTCAGGCAACCCAGGGAAATCACCTCTGTCCTCAGCTGCTCCCACTCACCTACCCTCTCAAGCCAGGGATAGCCCCTTGCTGGGGAGTCTTCTGGGGCACCGGCCCACAAGAACTATGGAGGCTGTTGTAGACTGGATGGTGTCCCCCCAGATATTAGTGTGCTGAAGTGCTAACCCCAGATGTGACTGTATCTGGAGACAGGGCCTTTAGGGAAGTACTTGAGGCTAAATGAGGTCATACGGATGGGCCCTGACCTGATAGGACTGGTGTCCTTATAAGAAGAGACACCAGAGACCTCTCTCTGTGCACACACAGAGAGAAGACCGTGTGCGGACACAGCAAAAAGGTGGCCGGGAAGAGAGGCCTCACCACAAACCTGCCCTGATGGCACCTCAGTCTTAGACTTCCGGCCTCCGGGACTGTGAGGAAATAAATTTCTGTAGTACTTTGCTACAGCAGACTGGGTAAGCTAAGACACACACACCTAAAGATTCCTGGTGGTCACTTGGTCTTCTACCACCCCAGGAGACAACCAGTGGACAAGACAGCCCCGCGTACCCAGCCTATGTCCTGCCAGGCGGCACCACCAATGGTGACTCCGCCAGCCCCAATTCTTCATCCACGCTGGAGGCAGGGGCTGGTCTGGGTCGGGGCTCACCATCGTGTCCACCCTACCCCCCACCCAGGGTGTCCCAAAATTGACTCCACAGCCTGTCTATAACCTTACAACCCTAAAACGCACAGCCAGGGCTCTGCCTAGGACCCACAGGCCATTGCCAGTTGGGGCGGGGGACAGGCAGAAGGGAGATAGATTATGAGCAGAAGCAGCATCTCATACTCACAGCACCCGCAGCTGCTTGAGCCCTGCAAAGTCATTCTTATGGATCCGAGTGATGTTGTTGCCATTGAGCTCCCTGGTGGAAGAAAGGAGAGAAGGGAATGAGGAGATGTACAGGGTGGGCCCCCAGGCCAGCTGCTCAGCGCCAGGCTCCCCTCTCTACCTGGCTCAAGCCTGTCATCTTGACCAACAGGGCTGGGTGCTTCCCAGCCAGTCAGTCCCCAGGTCCCCCAAGTCTGTATGGAGACCCAATAAGCGGGGACCTGTCTGCAGATGTCCCACCAGCAGGAAGGCACAGGGCTCACATAGCTTTGGTCCTGAATGAATCCAGTCGAGTTGGAGAGACAAGACATTCACATAGGAAAGAATTTGGAAAGTAGCCAATTAGAGGCTATTTCAGCAGAATCCTTGCTGAGCCTCAGTTTCCTCATCTATGAAATGAGGATAATAACTGGGTCTACCTCACGCGGTTTGCATGAGACACAAGCAAGTAAAGGACATGGCCTGCAGTGGGAAAGGGCCCCCTTGCAGACACTGTTGCTGTCATCTGGTGGCACTGCTTCCTACGAGCTGTCCGTATTCTGAACAGGAGAGAGCACCGCCGGCCGGCTGTTCACAGGAACTGAGGAAATGGGACTCAAGCCGAGACATAAAGGACAAGGGAGGGTTAGGGCTGGAGGGGACGGCCCAGGGAAGGAGAACACCCAGCAAATCTGTGGGCTGTGGGAGGGGACAGGCTAAGAGTGGGAAGCCAGGGGAAGCAGGGTGGGGGGAAGGAGGGTCCAGATCACAGAGAGTCTGAAAGAGCAAGCAGAGGAGAGGCAGGGAGCCAGGGAGGTCTCTGGGCAGGAGCCTGCCATGAGGTTGGTCCTGTAGCAAGGGAAGGGGGACAGGGGTGGCAGCAGAGAAAGGACTGGAGGGCAAGGCTAAAGAGGGGAGGGAGCCCACTGTCTGGTCCTAGGGCCAGGCCTGCAGCATCAGGTGCTCCTATTCCCACACCACCCCAGGCTCTGGTCCTTCTTCCCTTCTAAGACCCATGTGTTCCTCCTCAGCCCTCCCCAGTCCTGCCCTGGATACCTTGGACCTAGAACCCACCTTACAGGCTGTCTGGTCCCACCTCCCCAGCCAGACTCTTAGGGATGCTCACTCAGCCCCTGCTGGGCCAGTCTGCTTCACAGGGAGCTAGCACACCTCAGAAAGACAAGCCCCTCCAGCAGCCAGGCACTCCATGCCCCCATGAAGATCTTCCATAGAGCCACACACAGCAGAATCTCACCTGGGGCCTCACCCCAAATCTAGCTGTCACTACGCATCTAACCTGTCTGTGCAGCTCCAAGTTCACAACCACAGTGCTTCCTCCTTTCTCACCACTGTCATAGTCACCACGTGCCCGGCAGCAACCTAACAGTAAGCACACCATGTTCACCTGCAGCCCAGTCTCATCACTTGCCCACTTTGGTCAACCCAAGTCCAAGCCACTTGGAAGAACAGCAAGCTTTCTTTCCTAAACGTGTTTCAGAAGTGTGTTGGGACTAGATGATGTTCTAGAATTGCATCCACTGAGAACAACATCTGTTATTAGTTTCCACACACTCCAAAAACTGGGCTTTGCCCATATCCTCACACCAGGCTGGGGAGTAGTTACTGTGCCCATCTTATAGATGAAGGAAAAGTGGCTCAAAGAAATTAGGTGCCTTCCCCAAGTCAGCAGCTGGTAAATGATGGAGCAGGGATGTGGGCCCAGGCTTCTCTGACCAGGCCAGGCTGCCTCCTCAAGTTGACAAGCCAATAATTCATTCAGCTCATGGCTCTCTCCGCCCTTCCTCCTGCACCTGGCTCTTGATCCTTGGGAGCAGCTGGAAAAACTCATTCCCTGCTCCAGTCTCCTCTCTAACAGGATCTCCCAGAGGGGCCTGAGGCCTCTCCAAGGTAACGAGGCTGCTGATGAGAGCCCCAGACTGAACCACTTCCCACCCTAAATGCTGAGAGGTTGCCTCTCCCTGTGGGATGGGCTCCTTCCAATGTAAAGACTCTTTTTATCGAACTACATATTCTTCCCTGAACCAGCCACCCCTGGGCTTCACTTGTGCCGCAGCCAACCTGCTCCTTCTGCAACGAGACCAAAACTTTCACCCCCAAACCCAAGACCACAAGGAGTTGTTGGCTGTTTTAATTTTTCAATGGTAGAGACAGGTCGGCATTGATTCAAAGAGCAAAATGTTTGACTTAAATGGAACCAACGGAGCAACACTTAGTGGACTTTCAGCGCGTCCGTGAAACCATACACTGAGCAGCCACCTAAAATGCTACAGGTCAGTCATGTGGACGAGGAAAGCTGTCCCTGGCATGGTGCGCTGGAAAAGATTCTAAGACGCTTGCGTTCTCTGAGCCCGCCTACGTAAACACGCACGTGCACATCCACACAGGTATGTGCAGAGCAAGTTCACAGCGGGCTGTGTGCCACCTGTTAACGCCTGTGGCTGGTGCACGGTCGGACTTGAGGTGACTTTATTTCTTTTTTATACTTTTCTGGGTCAGGCTGGCAGAAGAGGGCGATGAGCAGACAGCAGAGCAAATACAGCCTCTTGGGAGGCCCTGCTGGTGGCTTCTCAGCGAGAAGGCCCATGGGGGCCCAAACCGCCCCAGCCCCCAGCCGGCCCCCACCAACCTTGCTCTTTAACCCCGGAGCTGAGTGCCTCCTCTCAGGGGACGGCCCTTGAGAGGGCAGCCTGCAAGGCTCGTCAGGCTTCCCTTGTGCAAGGGTCTGAGGGCGGCTGCTTAAAGAGGCATTATCACACTTAAGGAGGCATTATCAGCACTTAGGCTAGGAAAATGACCTCCAGTGGGAAGCCAGCCCTCTCTCCCTCTGCAGGGTGGCCCACCAGGATGAGTTTCCAACCTTGGCCAACCACGTCCCCTCAACTCTCAGCAGAGCTTGCTGGAATGAGGCAAGGAGGTCATTTTTCTCTGGCACCTGATTCTTCCAACAGGTGTTGCTTGTGTGTTGCCATGGTGATCCCTCTCCCCTGGAAGCCGTCTAGGAAAAAACGGGAGAAGCTGCTGTGACCTTAGGACCTCTGCAGCCAGAGCAGCCAAGTCAGGTGGGCTCTCTGGGGCAGTTCCCAGCCTCGTTCCTCGGGAAGAAGCTGGGACCCTGAGCTTCTTGCCACCAGAGCCCACATCCACCACTTCTTATTGGGCACCTACTGTGTGCAGGCTCCAAGCCTAACGCCAGGCACACTCCCTCTCATTGCGCCCTCACAGTAACTTACGAGGTGAGCCATGGTCTCTCCATCTTGCTGCTGAAGAAGTAAGGCACAGACTGATGAAGTGATTTTCCCAGTGCCACAGAGCTAAGTGGTGGGGCCAGGGTCAAAACCAGGCCGATGTGATTCCATGTTCACTCCCTACCTCATGATGCCTCAGGTTCATGGGCTCTATCGAGCCCACCCCTCCTGCAGGGCGCTCACACGTTGGAGGGAGCTGAGAAAGCACGTGGATGCTTCGGATCAGAAGCACTGGGGCCCTGAAATAAGACTGTGTGCCCTGCCGAGGCAGCAGGATCGGGGGAGCTGTCCAGCTGGCTGAGCAAAGTGTGTTCTTGTGGCTAAGAGCTTGCACTTTGGAACTAAACTGTCCAGCCTCAAATTCTTGCTCCACCATTACTGGCTGTGTGACCTTAGGCACAGAGCTCAACTTCTCTGTGTCTCGGCTTCTAGATTCATAAACTGAGGGCAATGGTAGTACCTACCTGTTTGACATAAGATGGTGTTTAAATGACTTAATACTTTTAAAGCACCAAGAGCAGGGCTCTCTGTATTGGTACAACCTGCAATCTTGTTTACTACTCATGTTGTTGTTGTCAGTGGTGGTGGGGGTGGTGTTTTCCTCAAGGACAACGGCCACACCAGGAGAGCAATGCCCCAGGCTCAGCTGGGGCTGGGGCTGGGGCTGGGGCTGGCCTGCCAGGGCCACGCTGAGTGAGGAGGCTACTGCCAAGGCCCAGGGAAGATGCCCTACGATGGTGCCCTCTCTTCCAAAAGTGATGGGTCTGCACCCATTCTTGTCCCCCAGGAAGAAATGCACGAGGGTGGCAAATGGCCCTGATTTCCATCAGTTCCTGTGTGGTCCAAACCTGGAATGGAAACCTCAGAGGTAAACGATTTCGGAGAAAATCCTCTGAAGCAAAGTGACTGAGGAAAAAACACACAGGATTTCTTGAATCCTCTCAGGAAACAAGAACCTGATCACCAGCATCTGGGTGTTTGTGATAAACCAAAAGAAACCCTCAAATTTACTGGAACTGCAGGAATAAACACCTTGGGCACCTCGCAGGGTGTTCTGGGGGCCGCACACACCTCCTGAGCATTCCTTGCCCTGGAGCCCCAGCGGGTCCGGTGCTGTTTCGCTGATGGACCAGAACACTCACACAGCAGCCCGGGCCTGCTGTAGCAGTGGGGAGGCTCGGCTGCCCTCCAAATCCCTTCAGGCCGAGTCTCCAAAAAATAAACAGGCATGCTCTGCCTGTGACTGAGCCGGGCCTCTGGGCTGGGGGTCTGTATGCCACCGCACTCAGTACTTTGAAACCAGCCTGGCTGACTCCAGGGCGCTGAGTGTGTGCAGAGTCAGACCAGAGAGCTGAGGGAAGAAGAATTTCCCTATGCAGCCAGGCGACATTGAGGCCAAGCCCCCCGACCTGCAGGCCAGCGGCTGCGTGCCTCGCCTGCCATTGCACCTGGAGCCCCACAGAGCCCCAACCAGGCTCCCCACGCTCCCTCTGGCTCCCCTCCAATCTGTCCTCCAAGCCACAGCCGGAGTGATCTTTTCAAGACGCAAATCTGACCAAGTCACTCTCCACTTAAGCCCTTCAGTGAATCCCCATTGCTCTTGGAATCAAAACAAAAGTCGTAACGTAAACAACAAGGCCGAGTGGCCTGCCCTGCACGGCACCGCGTTCTGATTTGGTCCCTCCCCAGGCAGAGCCTTTGAACTCACCATCCCCTCTGCCTGGAATGCTCCCTCCTTCTTCTTTGTCTAACTCACTCCAACTTTTCCTTCCAGTTGGTCAGACCTCCTGTCCCAGACCCACAGAGCATCACTACCCTCCCCTCAGCAGCGCAAATCTGGAGCATTTTTATGTGGATCTGGGGGCTTCCTTGAGTGATGTCTCAGCTCCTGAATAAGATTATAAGCTCCTTGAGGACACAGACCACCGGTTTTTCTCATTATGTATCCCTAGGGCCTAACACAGTGCATGGCATCTGCTACATGGTTCTTGAACACATTTGCATTAAAACTGGCATATTCCAGCCCTGCCTGGAGTGGGTCCATGGATTGACCACCGGCCTGTGAACCAAAGGGTTGCTGCTTCGATTCCCAGTCGGGGCACATTCCTGGGCTGAGGACTAGGTCCCTAGTAGGGAGTACCTGAGAGGCAATCACACGATATTTCCCTCTCTCACTTTCTCCCTCTTTTCCCCTCTCTCTAAAAATAAATAAAGTCTTTACAACAAAAACTGGAATATTCCAAATAGCATGGCATTGAGTATGTTTTCCCTGTTTCTCTGCTCCCCCACTCCAACTAATTAAGAAAGGTTCTCCCCAAACAGACATCAGCCAAGGAAAGCTACACACAGAGGACACTGCTGTGTTACTAACAACCTCCCAGGGCCCACAGGTTAAAAAAAAACACTGATTTTTTTCTGAGTGCCTTTCATAGGAAAATGCTCTGCTCCCCTACTTCCTTCCACATAGGAGCAGCTCTGCCTCAGGGCCCTGACCGCTGCTCCCTCAGCCCAGAACAGACTGGAACAGCCCAGAACAGCTGTTTTCCCCTCGCCTGCCCAGCAGCACATACATCTGGCTCACTGCTAACATCCTTCAGGCCTCAACTGAAATACCCCTCCTCTAAACCAGCCTCCCTGCCCCCCGTGGGTGTCCACGCAGCACCTTCTCCAGAGCTGGGATTGTGATTTGGAGATGCGCTCAATACGGGGTCCTCTGTCAAAGGCCTGTGTCCCCTGCCCGGCTATGAGGGGCCAGGGCTACACCTGGTTTGCTCACTGCTCTATGCCCAGCCCCTGGAAGGCTCCCTGGCACACAGTAGGTGTTCACTAAACATGGTGAAAATAGGCTGAGTGAGCAATTCTGTCCACCGAGCCCGGCTCATATGGGCACGTCGCCTGAGGCCTGACACATGCTCCAGAGAGCCAGCTGAGCCTCCCCACAGTCCTCAGGCCTCAGCAGGTCACAGCCCAGAGGCCCCAGCAACTCCCCAGCAGAGCCCACAGGCTCTGCCCCAACCCCAGCACCGGGAGGACAGTCCTAAACCTTGAGACAGTCAAAAGGCCCCTGGGCTGAGTGATGAGGGGACTGCACCAGGGCACATGTGCTACCCGTCCAGCTCTGCCCCAGCTCCTGGGGACCATCTCGTGTCCTTGGCTTGAATACGAGCGACACCTGTACTATCACAACCAGGCCAGCTCATTGAAGCCTCAAAATAGAAGCAGGTGAAGGAGGCAAGGCTTGAACCCTGCCACGTCTGACTTCAGGGGTAAGCTCCCTCTGTTGTTGTTTTTTTCTCTAGTATTTAATTGTGAAAAAATACACACAAAATTTGCCCTTCCATTGCTGCACAGCAGGTCTCCAGAACTTTTCCATCTTGAAAAACTGGAACTCCGTACCCATTTAACACTCACTCTCATTCCTCCCTTCCTCCAGCCCCTGGCAACCGCCGTTCTGCTTTCTGTCTCCGCGATTTAGACGCCTCTAGGTGCCGCCTATCAGTGGCGTCACGTAGGCTCTGTCCTTCTGTGACTGGCTCACATCACTCAGCAAGTCCTCAAGGTTCACCCATGTTGTAGCACTGGTCGGAATCTCCTTCTTTTCTGAGGCTGATATTCCAGCGTGTGTCCCATACGCTTCACCCACCCACTCATCCATCAGTGGGCACCGGGCAGCTCCCGCCCTGTGGCCGTTGTGAATTGTGCTGCTGTGAACATGGGCGTGCGAATGTCCCTGGGACCCTACTTTCAGTCCCTTAGGGTACATGCCCAGAAGTGGGCTTTGTTGGATCCTGTGGTCATTCTACGTTTCATTTTCTGAGGAGTCATCACATGTTCTCCACACGGGCTGCACCGACATCCCCACCAACAGTGCATAAAGGTTCCAGTTTCCCCACATCCTCACCCCCGCTTGTTATTTCGATTTTCTCAACAGTGCTCAGCCATCCCAGCGGGTGTGAGGTGATTGGATCCCAGCTCTTAACCCCAGCTCCGTGATGTAAGGCCCACACTGCACCTCAGTCCCTCACCACTGAGGCCTGGTCTTACTTTTGCCAATCCCCTTCCCGGGTCTGCGGCTCACCCCGAAACCACAACACTGCAGCCAGGCCCCACTGTTAGCCACCAGACCTCCAGGTACTCCACGCACCACCCACCCCAGGCCCCCAAGAGGCCACACACCATCAAACTCCCCGACACTGACCTCTGGCTGCAGCACCACCTCCCTGTATTCCTCAACTCTGCTCACCACCCCTACCCCTGGCTGCACACCCCCTCTTTATACCAGCCTGCACCTGGGGTCCACCCTGTAAAGATGCACAGGTGGGAACCAATCATGGCCAAACTACCTTTCAGCCCCAGCGTTAAGCCCTGACAGGAGTTTTGTAGGGGCTAAATGAATGTCTGATGAAGGAATGAGTGAACTAATGAATGAATGAATGGATAGATGAATGAATGAATGAAGCCAGGCCCTAGTAAGATGTGTGGAGCAGTAGCAAATTCAAAAACAAAGCACAAACACCTCTCAGAGCCTCAAGACTCTGGACTCCTGGGCACACCACATAACAGCCACCTGTGACCCAGGCAGAGAGCTCCAGCTCCCTGATCCTTCTCCACCTCTGCAAAGAAGGGCAGCAATACCCTCCTTCCTCACAGGACCGGAGTGAGGAGCAAAGGGGCAGCCTTGGCAAAGCCTCTCGCTCTGAGCCTGGCACAACACAAGGCCGGGGCTCTGAATGGTAACCACCAGCACCACCCCCATTTCCTCTTCACACCTCTCCACCTCAGTCCTTCTCTGACCTGTCACAGGTCCCCTCCCACCCCACCTTACCCCACCCTATCCCCATCCCTAAGGGCACTGGCTCCTCCTTTCACAACCCACCCCGCCCTGCTCCTGCCCTCTGCCCCCGAAGACTCCAGTCGGCCTGCCCCTACACTGCAAACAACTCTCTTGTTCTCTCCTCCCGCAAACTCCTCACCACCTACTCACTCACGGACCATCTGCCTTCCTCCCTCCACTTCTCCCAGGAAGCCATTCCACCCGGCTTTGCAATGATCCCATCACAGTTCCAGAGCTTTCCTTGGCCCTCATCTTCAGACAGACAGGCTGCTCTCCACAGAAGGGCTGACCTTCCCCATCTCCAAACGCCTGCTTGGTTTGGCAATAACTACTCTTTAACCAGGTTGGGAGCCACAAATGTTCAGCCAATGCTCCCGGTGTGAAACACAGGACGGGGTGCCTCCTACCTCCCCACGGCTCCCCCTGCCACTCCACGTGGGTGGAGGCCAAAGGCAGGCCTCATGAGTCTTCAAAGGACAGACCTTCCTCTCCAGGCAACCCCAGCACCAAGAGCACCTCCTGCATCTGAATCACAATTGCCAAAGATTGCTAAATCAGAATCTCTGGGGTGGGCCAGGAGTTTGCATTTTATACCAGCTCCCAGGAGATGTCTATTCCCATTGAAGTTTCTCGTCCACCACCCTCGTGGCTTCCACCGCCTCCCCAGGAGGCCCTCCCCTGCTTCCTCTCCAACCTGAACACTCTGCAAAGTAACCTTCCCCGGTTCCTACCTCTGGAGTCATGTTTCTCACATAGCTATTTATCGTCAATTTAAGCAAAAGAGGCAGAAGCCAACCACCTTCACGACTTCTCCAAGACGAGCTTCCTTCCACCACTTTATTTGCAAGATCACTCTCCGAGGCTCAAGCCTTGGGGATCCCCCCACCACTGGCCTTCCCATTTCCTCTCTCTGCCTCAGCCTCTGCAGTAGCCTCCTAATCCCACGAGGACCACAGTAGCTTCCTAGTGCTGCTATAGCAAATTACCACGTGCGTCGTGATCAGATGTCCGACCTCAGCCTCACTGGGTTGAAGTCACAGCGTGGGCAGGGCAGCATCCCTTTCTGAAGGCTCTAGGAAACGATCCGTTTCCTTGTCTTTTCAGCTTCCAGAGGTCGCCTGCATTCCCTGGCTCCTGGCCTCCTTCTCGCATCCCTCCCAACTCTTGCTTCTATCGTCACATCCCCTACTACTGACTTACTGACACTGACCCTCCTGCCTGCCTCTTACAGGGGCCCTTGTGATTGCATTGGGCCTGCCTGGATAATACAGGATCCTGTCTCAAGATCCTTAACTTTTTTTTCTTTTAAAGATGGGATGTCAGCTTTATTTTTTTTAACATTTTATTTATTTATTTTTAGAGAAAGGGGAAGGGAAAGAGAAAGAGAGGGAGAGAAATATCAATGTGTGGTTGCCTCTTGCACATCCCCTACTGGGGGCCTGGCCCACAACCCAGGCATGTGCCCAGACTGGGAATCAAACCAGCAACCCTTTGGTTCACAGCCCAAGCTCAATCCACTGAGCCACACCAGCCAGGGCAAAAGATCCTTAACTTAATAATATCTGCAAAGTCCCTTTTACCCTGGAGAGTAGCATATTCACAGGTTCCAGGGACTACGACATGAACATCTTTGGGCACCATTATTCAGCCTGCCACAAGGACCATATTTTCTAAAGCAAAGATCAGGTCCTTGATTTCATGGTTCTTAACAAAAGTTTACCAAAAAAAACTCGCCCAACACACATTTTTTTTTGGAGCACCTACTAATAAGCACCAGGTGAGGGGACACAAAGATACATGAGACATGGTCCCTGCCCTCAGGAAACTCAAAACCTAAGGAGCCCATCAAACAAACCACCTTCTTTAAAAGGAATAAAATTCTCTTCCCTACAGAAGAATCCTCATTAATGAATGCAGAAGGAATAAGGGAAATAGGAAAATAAAAATTGGATAATAATGGTTGCAGGCAAGATCCATTAATGAATGCTAAAATTAGTAGGTAAGAATTTGAGGACAAAAAAAGGATCTTACATAATCTCAGAGTATATCCTCCAAATATTTATTAATTACAAGTGAAAAGATAGTAACATTACAGTGGAGAGACCTGGCAGACACCATCTCAACCACGAGATCAGAGTGATATCATCAGCAACCGGACACACTGATGCCAGGTTTCCCCTGGCCCGCCCGGCAGGGTGTTCCGAGAACGGCGCATCATCATCTCCGAGGCATTCTTGCCAAAAATGTGTAATCTCAACCCAATCATGAAAACACAGCAGACAGACTCAAACTGAGGAACTTTCTGCAAAACAACTGACCGTTACTTTTCAAAAGGGTCAAGGTCATGAAGAGCAAGAAAAAAAACTAAGGCACTGTCACAGACTGAAGGGGACTAAGGGAAAATGACTATTAAATCCGATGTGGATTGGATCCTGGATTCTAAAAGGCTCTCGTGGGAACACTGGTGGAATCTGCATGAAGTCTGCGGTTTCGTTAAGTGTTGTGCCCACGTTCATTCCTCAGTTTTGAGAGCCATGTCATGGTTAACGAAGACGTCAGCACTAGAGAAAGCTGGGTGACACGTATGGGACTTTTCCTGTACTATTTTTGCAACTTTCCTGTAAGTCTACAATTATTTAAAAATAGCCCTGGCTGGTGTGGCTCAATGGACTGAGTGCCAGCCTGCAAGCCAAAAGGTCACCAGTTCAATTCCCGGCCAGGGCACATGCCTGGGTTGCGGGCCAGGTCCCCAGCAGGGGGCACATGATCTCTCCCACACTGATATTTCTCTCCCTCTCTTTCTCCCTCCCTTTCTCTCTCTCTAAAAGTAAATAAATAAAATTATTTTTAAAAAATAAAAATAAAAGTTTTTAAAAAATTTTTTAAAAAGAATAAAATACACCAATGACAGCAAAACCACTATCGCAGAAAAGCTAGAAACCACAGTCATCATACCCAGCTAGCGCCCCACTGCCAGCTGGGCTTGCCCCCCACCATGTGCTCTCCATACCGCAGCCAGGGCAGCAGGACGTCTTAAGACAGCATTTTGCACTTGTCACTCTCCGTTCAAAAGCCCTGGGGACAACCGCTCAAAGGGTCTTGTCAAAAGGACACAGGAGCAGCCCGAAATGGCTCCCACTGGCCAAAGGCGGGACACTATGAATATCGAAATAAATAATGATAGTAACACATTGTAACCAACGAACAAAATCATAATCCGCCGGTCCACACTGTGACGCGCGAATGGACAAACACAGAGGAGGGAAGTTCTTTCTGACAGCAGTGCACCGACGGATAGAGAGGAAATGATGGGGGTAAGCATTTCTCATCAATTCTAGACGCTAAAACCAGTGAATAAGAGCTTGATGAGGAACGGGATATTTACGTAGCCTCACAGCATCTCTCCACAAATTCCTTATTGATTGATAACTCAGAGTAAATAATGACTTTTCAGCTCACCCAGTGTTCGCAGCTAAAATCACCAGCACTGGGAAAAGTGGACGTCGTGTGTCCCCTTCTGACATGACCCACCGAGAAGGACACGACATCACTTAGCATTCCTGCCAAAAATACATAGTGCAATTGCAAAAAAAAAGAGCAGATGAAGTCAAATTGAGGGACATTCTACAAAATAAACGGCCTATATTCTTCAAAAATGTCAAGGCCAAAAAGTAAAGAAAGGCTGAGAAACTGGTCCAAATTAAAGGGGACTAACACCCATGACAAGTAAATGCCATGTCTGGTCCTGGACAGAATTCTGGACCCAGAACAAAAAATAGCCATGAAGGACATTTTGGGGACAACTGATGAAATTTATACATGAACTCGTGTGTGCGTTAGTTAGTCATGGTCATACACGGGCAGATAACGGCAGTACAGCAATGTTAAATTTTCTGATTTTGACAGCCTTGTTGTTTTTAGAAACTACACACAGAAGGATTTAGAGGGAGAAGGTGACGACGTGTCCCACCTATTCTGAGATGGTTCGGGGGGAAGCGTGCGGACGTAAAACGTGTGACGGAGCAAATGGCATGAAAGGCGACCGACTGAACCTGAACCTGGGTAACTGAGAGACGGGCGCTCCCAGCACCGTGCTTTCCCTGCAACTTTTCTGTGCGTTTGAAATGATAGCAAAGTAAAAGTTAAAACAAGAACAAGGGGCCTTTTGGAGTGATGAAATATTCTGAAATTGGACTGCAGTGATATTTCCACAACTCCGTAGATTTATTAAAAATCACTGAATAGTAAAAAAAAATTTAATGAAGTTCCGCACACATCCCCACCGATGGACGCCCATTTCCCGGCCTCGTGGCCTGGTGCCCACCCATCACTTTCCTCTCTTCCCCCAGAACTCCCCAACACGAATGTTCACACCGTCGGCTGGACCGGCTCCTCCCTCTCCTTCCCGCGCACGGCACACACCTTCCGAGTGCCCCCAGATTCCCCTGCCCTCGCTTCGCCTCTCTACTTACCGAAGTCCTGCCCAAACCATCAAATCCCACCTTCCCGGTCACTTCAGGGATCCAAGTCCTCCTTCCGATCGCTCACTCCCACCTCGTTTGTAACAATGACAGAGTCCTTTCTATGTGCCAACCTTATTCTAACCACTTCGCATGGAGTATTTCGTTTGAACGCACAGCCCTAGGAGGTAAGTGCTATCGCCAGCCCCATTTTACAGATGAGGAAACGAGGTCACTAGTGAGCTGCTGGACATCTCTTAGGTGGCGAGATTCAAGCTGGGCCATTCTCGCACCAAAGCCTGCGCCGATAGCCACTGTGCTCTACGTCCCTGTGGGCATCCTTATGCGCTTGTGCTTTTGCAGACAGACCTTTCTCCCCCACCAGACCGCAAGCTCCCAGAGGAGGGGTTCCAGCCCTGGACCTCTCCAGACACTTTGCACACAGCAGGTGCCCAACAGCTGTTTGTGCGCCAAGGGCTGGGTTCCAGAAAGGGGAGGAGGGGGTTGTGAGCTCCGCCAAAAGGAAGAGCCAATTCTCCACCCCCACCCCTCCGCCCCCCAGCACAGCCCAGCTCCCTGGCGACTGCCCAGAGCCCCGGCTGTCATCTGCTCAGGGTAATAAGTATTTGTATGGCGATAATTACAGCATTTGGGAAGAAAATCCCATTAAGCAAGAGCCCTGCCGAGCTGCTAATGCCGGCACAGAACTAGAGGCGGCAGCTCCGCCAAGCTGCAGTCTGCTCCCAGTAATGCAGGAGCTGCCTGTCCTGCCGCCCCTGCTGGCTGCCTCTGCAGCCTGGGCCACCCCTGCCAGCCCCCGGGCTCAGAAAAAGGGCACCGAGGAAGGGACATCCCCATCTCCGAGTGCTCCGGGGTTCCCAGGGGCTGCAGAGCACTGGGCATCTGTGTGATGAGGGACAGGAGAGTAGGGCCATGCTGGGACACAGCGTTGGGGGGTGCCCAAGTTGCTTTTACGTCCCTGTAATTCTGTCACCTTAATAACAATAATAAAACCATTTATTGGGCACTTGCTGTGTGCCAGGCCCGGTGCAAAGTGCATTGCCCAGCATTACCTCACTCAGTCCTCACAGCCACCCTAGGAAGCAGTACTGTCATCATCCCCACTCTAAGGGCAAGGAAGTGGGGGGCCTGCGAAGTCACCTGCCTCCAGAGCACTTACCACAGTTTGCAATTACGCATTTATTCTCATACTGTGTCATTCATTTCTGTCTCCCCTGCTGGTCTAAAACTCAGAGAGAGCGGGGAGGTTTTGATTTCTGTCCGACACTATTCACTCAGCTGATGTAGACATCCAATAGACAGCTATATGTTGAATGGATGAATTAAACCCCATAACTGGCCCAAGGTCCCCCAGCTGCTGAATGGCAGAAAGGGGCTGAAAACCCAGGCAGGCTGGCTCCAGAGCCATGCCATCATGCTGTCCACCCTGCAGAGAGTCCCTGCATAGCACTGCCCTGCCCCCTGTCTCCAAACCCCAGAGGACAGGGACAGAGATGCCCTACTACAGGCAGGGAGAACTCCAAGCAGCCAGACTTCAGGAGAGCAGCCTGCAGCTCGGCCGATACCCACATGCTTCCCTCCCAAGCTCTCTCCTGCCCTCGCTGAACCCTCAAACCTTTAGCTTGAACATCCCAAATAATAAAAAATAACATCACTTAATAAAACCACAAAGCATTTTCACCCATATAATACAGCAAAGCCCTGTGAGACAGTGGGTGTCACTCACCCCACCAGGTTCAGTCACTCAGTCCTCACCGCCACCCTGCAAAGCTGTCATCCTCCCATTTTACAGAAGGGGGCTGGGTCTCAGAGAGGATGGAGGGAAGCTCTGGGGGCCCCCCGCCAGTCACTGAGGACCCAGCAATAAGCCCAGGGCACCTGTACTGGAGACTGAGTCCCACCAGGAAGCGAGCCCCTGCACAGCGTGAGTCTCCCCACAGGAGACCACAGAGTCCTGCCCGGAGCACCCAGGCTGGCCGAGCCCCATGGAAGACACGGCTTCAGAAGGGCCCACTGATCCCTCTCGCTGCAGCCACCATCCAATCATTATTTGGAATTCCAAAGAGGCTCCCAGACCATCAGCCTGGGTGTCCTGGTCAGTCTTCCTTGGGCATGACCACCCAGCCCTGTTGAATGGTGCCTCCTGACTCAAGGGGCTGAGCTGGGAGAAGACATGGTAACCCCAGGCCTCTGTGGCAGTCAGGGAGCTAGGGCAGTGGGCAGGTGGCCAGGAGGCAAAGGGACACATGGAAGAAGGCAGCAGAGCGGCCCCCATTGCCTGATGAGCAACAGAATACCACTGGGCCTGGGGCAAAACGGAAGCCAGCAGGCCGGCCCCAGGCCCTTCTGCTTGTCCCCATCCTCAGGCCTCCTGCCTCTATGCACCTTGCACCCAGAAGGGGGATCTGGGGCCAACCTAGAATACCATTGCCCAGGGTACAAAGGAAGAGCGGTGTCCCCACCTGCTCTCTCACCGCACTCTCCAGAACACTCTGAGCCAAACTGAAAGTCAAGGTCATTGAGTGAAAGAAAAGACAATTAACAGTGGCTGTGGCTGGGTCCCTCTGAGCCTGAGACCTGCAAAGAGACAAGCTTCCAGGCCTCCTCCAGCACACCCCCAACCCTTGCTTGGTATTTTAATTGTTCCATGGCAGGGAATCACTCAGCACCTCTTCACCACCAGCCCCACAGCCCCACTGCCTCAAGCAATGTCCTCAGCAGCTCTGGGACCTGCCTGCACAGCCTCTTCCCAGAAGTCCCTGCAGCAAACCACTGGCAATTTCTTCCCCCTTGCGGGGACAGGCCTGGACTCAGAGGTACGGACTTTGTGATCCTAAAGATGCTGGGCCTCGTAGGCCACCGTGGAAACTGCCCAGAGGACAACAAGAGAAAGCACAGCTGCAGTCTGTAAAAATTTCACAGCCTCAGAAGAAGCTGGCGGTTCAGGCTCTGATACTACACGACACATATTGATTAGAGAGAGCATCTGGCAGTTATTTTACGTCCACCTAAGGATCTCCCCAAGGCCTGCTCTGAGGGTGTTCCTTTCCTCCTCAGATGGCTCTTTCGCAGCCTGCCTGTTGACAAAGTAGGCTCCCTCTGCTTCCTACATCCTTTCCCAGTCTGAGAAGTTTTGCCCAGCAAAGATCAGACTCACCCTAAGATAACTCACCCCTATATTCCAACCCTGAAGTCCCCACAGAAAAAAATTCAGATAGAGAAAGGCCTTTCTGACTCTTCCCAACCTTCCCAACCTCAAGTCCAATCCCAACCCAATGGACACAGCGTGTCTCAGGCCCAGGACAGAGCTGGTCCATTAGCCCAGCAGGTCGGGCACACTCATGCCCACAGGCCTTTTGCTCATGCATTTCCTCTCTGGCTGTCTGCCCTCTCTGCTTGACAAAATCCATCCCAACCACTGCTGGATCCCAAGGTGCCCTGATAAAATGGCCTATTCTCTGAGAAGTCTCTTTACCCCCCAAAAGGGCTTCTCATCCCAATGCTCCTGCCGACAGCCCCATCACACTGTGGGCCTGGCCTCTCCCGAAAGCTTACAGTTAGGTGTCCCCTGCCAGGTCCTCTCAACTATACATCCCTGCGGGCAGAGACTTGCTCCCCCTCCGCTGAAGCTCTAGCACCTGAGGGGGGTTCTGGCTCTGCAAAGATTTGCTGAATTAAATGGTGAGACTCCTCTCCCCATCTTTCCATGACAATGGCTCTCGCTGAGTGAGCATCATAACGTGCCAGGCACTTCCCACACATGACCTTCAGTCCTCACAAGAACCAGAGACCTTATGTACCAGAAGCTGCATTTTCTTCACAGGAAGTAACTAAAACTCAGAGAAGTTAAGTAACTCATGCAAGGTCACACAGCAAATAACTGACTGAGCTGGGGCTCCGATCTAGGCAGTAGGAGCCCCAAACTCTTTCCTCTGCACTAGGAAATTTAACATCTCTTTTAATCACAAAAGAGCTCAAGAGTTCATGAAAGTAAAGACACACTCTCTTCAACACTAAAAATGAGAGAGAGCAAGCAATGAGACAACTTCAAGATTCAGATCCAACAGCAAAGGAGAGGGGCTGATGCATCTCAGCCCCAGGCAGCTACCAGGGTCACAGCTGCAGGCGAAAAGCCCCATGGACACAGCCAAGGAAGAGAGAGTAGGTCCAGAGGGAACAGGTGTGGAGGGTGGACCCTGCAACCTCGGGGGCCTCCTGGACAGATTTCTGACTCTCAGTCCCTCTCCAGGGCCACACAAAATAATGCACAGACACCCCAAGCAAACAGTTTGGTCCATCCTACCCCCACTCGGATATTTTTCCCCAGCCCCACACACGCCCTCACACACATACTGACTCCATCTAGGTTGCATCTAGATTGCAAATTCTCTGAAAGCCCCACGGGAATCTATCAGTCTCCGCCAAAAAGAGTCTGTGGCAAAGTGTGATCACTGATTGCTGACCTTGGTACGGACTCTGATCCGGGAGACAGTGCTCCCCAGGGTCCGGTTTCTGCCTCTGACCAACTGGGAGGCGTGAAAAATGTGCTCGAAAGTTATCGAAATAGGTTCGCTTTTCCTGGGAGCCCCTGCGGTTGCCCAGGACTGTGGGGAGGAGTGCAGGCAGGTGTCAAAGGAGCTGGCAGCCTTTTCCAAAGTCCAGTTAAAAAATCTCCCAAGGCCATCACCTCTGCAAGCAGCACAAAGGCCCTGCATGTGACCAAAATCTACACACACAGCCACGTACAGGGACTCTCGCACGGAGGTGACATCATCACACTAGGAATTCACACAGATACACATTCTGCAGGGAATCTGGGAAAACAAATTATATAGGTTTGTAAACACACACACACGCTAACCATCCACACACACTCTCACCCTACGAATCTCAGCAGGTCTAGAGAGAATCCAGAAGTGAGAGCGGGGAAGAGAAATGGTGTTCTGTGACTTATGTTCAATGTCTTCAACCTCGTGCCTCCCACTCCAAGCTCCTGACCTCTCGGCATGACTCACAGGGCTCTCGGTCCGGGTTGCACCTGCCCCCGCCTGCTGAATGCAACATACCCGAAGCCCCAAGCCCAAATCCCTTGGGTCCCATTGTCTGCCAGCGTTGGAGATCGCTGGATGTGAGGTGGGGGACCAACGCCGGACACCTGCAAGGAAAGAATTCTTAAGGCTCTGGGGCAAACAATGGGGAGAAAGGGAAAGACAAAAAATTTTAATGCCATCCCATCTTGCCACTTATCACCCCTGCAGGCCCTCAGAGTCCACATCCACACACCCCACTCAGAACACAGCTCAAGACACACGTGCCCAAAAGGAGACATGGTTCCCGACTAGAGTGAGGAGCTTCCCTCCTGGGTGCCAGGAAGGCTTTCTGGCACCAATTTGCAGGCACCCTGGAGAAATAAAGTGCTGGCACAGTGGGGAGGGCCTGCCAGTGCTGAGCACAGGGTTGCAGGTGTGAGGATGGGAGCTGACAGCCCTGCGGAGGGCCCTTTGAATCCTGGAGAAGAAAAACAGTGGCTCTCCTGGCTCCTGGCTCCAGAAGGACCTTGGCAGGCACTTACTTGTCTACTGGCTGCGGAGCCGGGAGCCAACGTCCTGCCCCCTGAATCGCACCTAGGTGGGAGAGCAACGTCGGGGCTCCCTGCGGGCTAGGGACGGGTGCAATACTCACAGGCGCTCCGTGTTCCGTGGGATGTTCTTGGGGATGGCCTGCAGCCCCGTGCCGTGGCAATCCACCGTGGTGCCGGTGCAGGTGCAGAGGGCAGGGCACGCTGTAGCACCCAGGCGCCACGCGGCTGCCCACAGCAGCAGCCAGAGATCCGGCCGGACGAGCCCTATTGAGGACCCCCTCCGAGGCATCAGCGCCATGGTGCCTTCACTGCGTCCCTCCAGCGTGCCAGACGACGGCAGCCGCTGACCATCCCCGTCCGGGGCGGCCTCCAGGTGCAGTCCCGGGGCAAAGCCACCGAAGAGATCGCTGGCCAGTGCGCTGCGCCCTTGCGGGCTGGGAGGCACCTTGCTCCTCCAAGCGACGGCGCCTGTGCAGAGAGCTCTCGGCTCCTCTCCGGTTTCCCGCTGGCTGCGCCTCCTTCCCTCCCTCCAGCTCCCAACAGACTGCTGAGAGGAGGAAAATGGGCAGGCCCCGCGCGCTCACGCACCCCGCGCGCACACACACACACAGTCACACAGTCTCACACCCGCACGCTCGCTCGCTCCCACCCAGCAGTCATCCATCAATCGAAAAGCACACATCAGGGCCAGACTCCTCCCCGCCCTCCCACACACACCCCCTCCCGCCCCCGCCTCCCTGCACTCCGCGGCTGCTGCCAGCAGCGTACAGTTTCAAAGGTGGAATCTACAAGGCGCCGCGAGCGAGCAGGGGGCTGCGAGGGGTGGCGGTGGGAGTCGGGGGAGAGGTGGTTCACGGTTCGACCTGCCGGCTCGCACCTCACCGGCTATACACCCACACACACGCTATACGCCCCGCCCCGAGGACGAGCACCCGCCGCCCCAGCTGCTGGTCCAGAGCGGGAAGGAGATCTTATTTTGCCGCCTGGACCCCTTCTCCTGGGCCACAGGCGCAAGCTTTCCTCGACGGCAGAAACTGCTCCCAGGCCCCATGGAACTTGCTTTGTCAATTCACGGTGAAAAGAAGCCCGCGGCCCAGATGGCCATCTGCAAGCCACCCACCTTACTTAGAGCAGTACTTGAGGGCAGAGTCTGGCGGGGTGGAGGGGTGGGTAGGGGGGTTGCAGAGGGGGTTGGGCTCAGAAACCCTAGGCCAAGCACAGTCTCCTCCCTTCCCTCAGCATAGTCACATTCTCTGCCAAGGGGGCCCCACTTCTCCAAGAGAGACGGGAAGCTAGCTGTTCTCGGAATGAAAATGCCCAGTGGGCTATGCTGGCTTCCCAGGTGGTAGGGAGCGGGTATCAGTGGGAGGCAGAAATCTGTCATATATCTTCCTTGGTCACACCAGCATCCCTCCATTTCCAACAGAAAAAAACACATATTCAGTGCTGTCCTCAAAGGACTGCAGAGAGGGATGGAACAGAACCCTGCCTGGGAGAGAAGCTCCGCAGGCTACCCCTGTCAGACCCTAGGCTCTGTGCTCCCTTTGGGCAGGGACTTTCCTCAGTCTAAGGCAGGTGTGAACATGGGTGTGAACAGAAAATCCAGGTGGAGGGAGAATCATCCTCAAGTCAGAAATCATAAGGACTTCCCAAAATCAAGGACAGCTGTGGCTTCCTGGTACTCCACAGGACCCAGGTGTCTCTTGTCCATCCGTTGGCACCCTGAGCCCAGGTGGCTTACAGCCTGCCAAGAAGAAACAGTTGAGCTGCTCAGGAAGCCCCTCCACTCACAGGAGTTGGCTTCCCAGGGCTTCTTCTTGGGAGAAACCAGAGAGGAAGGCAGCTGGTCCAGGAGGTGCCAGGGATGCGCACCGCTTGCCTGCGGCGGGTGGGGTGACACTGAGGGCTCCCCAAGATTGCAGCCTCATCGCTGTCCAGGTATAGGTCCAGGATTTTTCCTTTCCATCCCGATGGAAATTTTGCAGTACCTCCATTGTCATGGCACACACTGTGTGGCCAGTATGTCACAACTAATGTGGCTGATTTTGTGGGCTCCGGGCAGTGCTTTCGAAAGTTTTCACATACTCCTGTCCATGACCTCCATCCAGGGCCATCAGCTCTTAAGCATCAATTCAATGACAACTGGAGAGATGGGGGGAGGGACTTTCTCAGGGGTCTCTGTGTGGTATGATCCTAGAGAACCTTTCCACAAATCAGGCCGGAGCTCCAGCCTGCCAGGGCCTCCTCTCTGCTCTCCCCCCACAAATTCCTACTCAGGGCACTCAGCCCCCCTCCCCTCCCCAGCTGCCTCAGGCAAGTTAAATCCTCATTCCTTGGAGCCTGCTGCTTTGTTTATCCCCTCTTAGCTGGGGCTCTGTTTACACATGGGGCTCTTTCCCTGACACCCCTCCAAGGGCCAAGCCTGCCCCTAACACATGGCTTCCTCACTTCCTCACTTAGACACTTAACCCAGCAACTGGCACTTAGTAGGTCTGTCACAAACGGAGCTCAGTCTGTTGAAGACGTCTGATCTCCAACCTTCTGCTCCAGCAGTGGGTGCTTCCCTGGCCCCGTGACCTCAGATGGCTCCTCAAAGCCAGGACCCATGTGGGGAAGAGGGAAAGTGTTAATTAACCTGGCAATATGCCTTGGGGGGTGCAGAGAGGCAGGGTGAAGGGGTGGGAGGGGAGGTGGAAGGGGGCAAGGGGCTGCGTGATTGGCCCTGCCTTCGTCTCCTTGAGAGCCAGCCACTGCCCTAGCAGCTTCCAGACTAGCCTGAACAGTGAATCCCAAGCAGGCCTTAAGCCAAGCCGTCAGTGCCTCGCAAGGCCTGGCCTTTGCTTTAAAGAAGGGAAGAAAGGGAGGCACCTCAAACCCAAGACAAGGGCTCCCCACACCAGCCCATCACAGGAAGGCCCTGCCCCAGCAGCCAGGCAGCTCCTCAACTTGGCTCCCATCTCCAGTTCCTCCACCCCAGAATCTGGCCAGCTCCCCAATTTGGGAGGCAGCTTGCCATGAATGAATGCAGCTCATTAGCGTTCCCAGCACATTATGCTCCATAAACAACTGCCTGGCCAGCCGCACACCCCAACCTCCCCCCCACCTCTACCCCTCCTTGTTCAGTGTGCTCTCCCATGCCCCTCCCTCTGTTGGGTCTCCCTACCCCCTCCCTGTGGCCAGACCACCTGCTCCCTCTGCACGGGTGGGGAAGAGGCAGGCCTGTCACACTGCATCTGCCAGGAGTGTTCCACCAAGCCCCACTTTGCCCACTGGCCACCAGCAACAACTCCCCAGAAGGATACTTGGGGCTGGTATCCTTCACCAAGCGGTATGAGCCTCCTCTGAGTTCCCTCAACCAGGTGCTGTGGGCCACCACTTGCCTGGGACTAAGGGAACCTGTGCCCTCCATCCAGCTTTCTGCTCAGGGTCCTCTCCTCCTTCTCCCCCCACCTCCCACCCCTTCTGCAGCACCAAGAATGCAGAGAGCCTGAGTGAGGCTGCAGAGCAGTGTGTTTAGATTTCCAAACTGCAAAAGGCAAGAGTGAGACAAAATGCCTGCTATCTGAGCATTTGTTAAACACCATTTATTATTTATGTACTACGTACACTGGACGGGGATGCAGCAACTTGACAGGGAATAAAAACGGACCTGGCCCACAGTGAGCTCATAGTCCATCAGGGACACAGAAAAAAGAAAGCCACTCAACACAATTAGTTTGGTAACCGGGAGTGTGAACTTGCAGAGAACCCAGAATGTGGGGCTCAGGGCAGGGCTGGAAGGCTTCCTGGAAGAGGAGACACTTAAGCTGAGTCTTGAAGGATAAACAGGCATTAGTTGGATAGCAAAACAGAAAGAAAGGCTTTCTGGGCAAAGAGAACTGTATGATGTAAGTGGCTGAGGTCAGCAAGGCAGGGCGGTGTGGGCGGAGTTCAGAGAGGTGACATCCCAGAGGTCTGGTGCAGCCGTTCTCTGACTTAACAGGACTTGCAGAATCCCCTGGCTTGTCCCTGCACTCCAGCACACGCCTGCACATGTGTGCACTTACAATGCACTATCCCCAGAACCAATGACAGTGGTGGCTTCCAAGGAAGGGACTGGGTGGGGGCAGGGGCCAGTTGCAGCACATGCTTTTTTCCTACTGTTTGGGTTTCTTTTCCTGTATAGTAGGACCTAAGCCCCCACAACCACCAATACATTTTTAAATATCCCCTGGAGTGCTTATTATAAATGTCAATTCCTAGGATGCACCCAAGACCTTCTTAATCAGAATTTTCACAGTTAGCAAGTTTGAAGGGGGGTTGGTTTCAGAGACCACGCTCTAAGAATCAAGGCCTAGTTTACTGAGTTAATGAGTTTCAACTTGAACCTGAAAATCTGGGGAGCCATTGAAAGACAGGGCCTGGCAGGGACAAGGGGTCAGAGGCGTGCCTGCCTCCCTCTCCTCCAGTTTCCACATACTGTTAGCAAGCAGGAGACACATCAAAGAGAAAGATAGCCACAGGGGAGGAGGGGACAGAGCCATGTGACACTGGTGCATAGTAGCTTCAATCACAAGATGTTAGGGCCGGAAGGGGATAAAGAAATGACCAAATCCAAATACCACCATACAGTGGTGGCCCACAGAAGTGAAGCAAGCAACCTGCATGGCAAAGGAGGTACCAAGGTGAGCCATGAATGAGTCTGGATCTCCCACACCCCTGGGTCCAATCCACCGTGCACCCACCACCCCCACAGGGCCTGAGCAACCAGGAGCCGCTGGGAGGTTGTGCCAGCGAGACCCAGGATATTTTAGTTTTACTCTCTAAACCCCATGATGGACTCAAATTTGAAGAAGGATGGACCATTTGAGACTCTCAATGACAAAGTTCCACCATCTGCACCCAGGACAACTCTGGCAGATGATAAGAAGCCCTGGGAGCAAGAGAGAAGCAGAGAGGGCAGAGGAAGAGGAAAGAGGAGATAAAAGGGAGAAAGCGGGGCCAGGGAGTCTGTGCCCGCAGCAGTCTACTCGCTCATCCATCAGACACTGACTACCCACCAACTGTCGCCAGGCACTGGGGATAGGAGAGATTTTTGCTTCAGCTTCGTCGGGCTCCTTGTGTCTTATTCATAGTTGTCATCAAGACTGAGAAGTTTTCAACCATTATTCAAAATTTTTATGTCCCCTCCTCTCTTTTCTCTCCTTTGGGGACCCTACTAACACATACATTAGGCCACTTGAAGTTGTCCCACAACTCACTGGTTTTAGTCTTGTTTCTCTCTGTGCTTCATCTTGATGAGTGTCTGAATGCGTTTTCACATTCATTGTCTGTTCTGCTGCTGTGATCAATCTGCTGTCTTCCCACCCAGTGAAATTTTTGTCTCAGACACTGTGGTCTTCACCTCTAGAAGATCCACTTAGGTCTTCTTCTATCTTCCATGTATCTTCTTAAGTGCTTCAGTTTCCTTTTATTTTCTCATCCATATGGAATATAGTTGTAATAACTAGATCTGTGAATTCTATTGTCTGTATCGCTTCTGGGTCGGTTTTGATGGATTGCCTTTTTCCTTCATTATGGGTCGTATTTTCCTACCACTTTGTATCCCAGTAATTGTAGATTGATGGCCAGGTATTGTGGGTTTCACCTTGCTGCATGCTGGATATCCTTGTATTTATAAAAAATAACTTTTTCTGGCTTTTTAGTGTTTAAGGTGGGATGACAAATTTGGCCCATTCCTCCCTCTTAGACAGAAACAGAAATCTGTAAGAGGTTTTTAGCAATGCCCTGGACCACCTTACCACTCCGAGTGTGCTGGGGAGAGACGGGCAAACAGACAGGCACTTGACTCCAATAAGCCCCCTGAACCTGCCCGGGGAGGAAGGGGCCTCAGCCACCTGGAGCTTCTCTCAGTGTGTGAAACTCCTCACACCCTTTGCACATGACAGTCCCTGTGCTGGCATGCTCTTCCTGCCGTCCTCAGCCTGGCCAGGTCCTCCCAGTCCTCAGCAGCTCCTCTTCAGGGAAGCCGTGGCCAACTGGGTGTTAGAGCAGTCCTCTACACTGTCATGTGACCTCCTGGTTCCTTGTGCCTCCCCTATCAGGGCTAACACTTCCAGCCATGAGTGTTAAGACCTAAAGGGTGATCAGGAAGTAGGCAGTTGAGCAGGCGTGAGGGAAGAGTGTTCCACATAGCCGGAACAGAGTAGGAGAAGGCCCAGAGGCGAGAACAGGCATAGGAGGGAGGACATTTGGCATGACCGGGAGTGGGTTTTCAGGAAGGTGGTGCTCAGGGAACGGAGGGCCCTGAAGGACTGAGTAAACCTGTTAAAGACTCAGGCTGAATCCTGGGGGGACAGGGAAGCCCTCTGGGGGGTTAAGCTGAGGAGTGAGATGTGATTGTTTTCTCTCCTCTACTTATCCTCTACTTCAGCCGTTTCTGTTTGGACTTTCTGTTCAGAGGGATGAAAAAGTTTTGGAAAAGGGGGTGATAGTTGAACAACACAGTGAATGAAATTAACACCCCTGAATTGTACACTTAAAATACAATATAAGTTAAAAATACACAATTAAAAAATAGTGATAGTAAGTGATGGTTCAGTTAAAGGAGAGGATGGGTTCTTTGTCTCCAGCTGCCCGGGCTGGGCCCGCACATGACGAACACAGCAGCGATCACTCATAGTACGTGACTGTCCCCACCCCGCCCCAGTAAATCACTTGCCCACCATTGCCCACGACGGGGACAGGAGGTTGGACCCGGGCAGTCTGACTCCAGATGTCACCTCACGGCACTCTGCAATGGCGAAATGGTTTGCTATGGGTTTCCTCTGTGACGTGGGGCATCTGTAGGTGACCCTGCAAGGAGGCGTTTTGTCCCTATCAATGAGCAGAATTCTAAGGCTCAGAGGGAATTGCCTGCGGGTTACCCAGCTGATGGAAGCAAATCTCCTTCCTTAGACTCCAGCCTGGCATGGGCAGGCTTGGACAAGGTGTAAATGACCCACTGCAGAGGGCAGGAAGAATTTTTAAGATCGACTGTCAGGCCGTTCTGGGCTCCTGCCTAGCCAGGTTGGAAGGTCTCTCGTCCTCTTCAACAAACGTCCATCCACTGGCAGGAACAGCGGCCGAACCCAGGGGCCCCGGGGGTGGGAGAGGGGGTGGTTTCAGACACTTGCCCACCGCAGGCTCTGCCTGGCATCACACACATGGGGTGCTGCTGGGGGTCCCGGGAGACAGAGCGGGGGCCAGGGCAGTTTGGACTCTGGAGAGCCGGGTGGGCCATCTGGGTCCCCCAGAGGGGTGGGGGGCCTGTATGCTAAGAGGGTCTCTTAGCAAACAGGAACCACAGGTTTTTATTGGGTGAATCAGAAGAGCACCACTGGACAAATAGGAGTGGGTGCAGCCAGAGACCCTAGGGGAGACTTCAGGTACCATCTGCGAGGGGCTGAGGGCAGACCTGCACCCCAGGAAGCACAGAGTCAGTCCCGCTCTGTGACCAATCCAGTTGCCCAGCCACACAGTCCTCAGTCTTTTTCAGTGAGGACACATGCATAGCACCCCAGCATAGCAAGCTGACCGCTCCTCCAGAGATGAGATTTTCAATGCCCTACTTTACAGACCAGGGAATAGAGCCCCTAGGGGACAAGTAACTGACCCAGGGTCACAGAGCTGAATGGCAGGCCACCAGCTTCCGTGCTGTTCATCAGTACAGTCCAGCACCCAGCCCAGTGTTGGGGACCTATTAGGTACTCAGTGAAAGTGCATGAGACCAAAATGAACTTGGGTGGGAACCAAAAACTCCCAGTATCTGAGGGAAAAAAGAACTTAAAGTCCAGGAATAATAACAGTTGTCCAGAGCCAGAGAAGCTGGAGTCTGGATAAGTAAGCCCAACCCAGGGACCCCAGGCGGCTGCACCACCCCTTTCTACAGTGGAAGTATGGGCTGCCCTCTCCCTCCTCCAGCCACCCACCCAGCGGTTGGGGTGAGGAATCACCCGAGGGCTGCATCTTCAAATCTCAGAGCTGGAAGGAAACATCCCCTACTTACAGTCTATGTGATGTTTTCTGAAATGACTTTCATTAGGTTCATCAATAAATATTTATTGCGCACCCACCACAAACAAGGCCCTGTATTCCTGAAACAAGAGGTGTGATCCTTGTTAAAATTAGAAGCAAGTTTATAAGTCAGGAGTTTTCTACAGCCAGAAGTATTTAGGGAGCAAACATGAGCATTTAACACACACAAAGCATTCAAAGCAGCTATTATTTCAAAAAGCAAAGAGCTGTGGTTAAAAGAGGTCATTTTTTTGAAGAAATCATTCCCTTCCTGATGGAAAAAACAACAATTCCCAGGCACGGAGAACTGATGTGTGGCTGGGGAGGTATCCAAAGCCTCTTTCCAGAAAACACAGACAAGATCCGCTGATGGATTACTCAAGAAAGTGGAAGATTAGACATCAGGCAAAGCAAGCCTGGATAAGCCCCTGAAAAGTCGGGAAAGAGTTAGAGGGAATTCAAGATTTCTTCAAGCCTGCAGAAAACCAAAATTCAATTAAGTAATTGAAGATATAAAATATTGCAAAAATATGTGAACAGTGAAAGGTTAGAGAATGAGCTACCTGGCTGTATAGGTTTTTGCTTTTCTTTAAGTCTCGCTCTGCGTTGATGTAACTTCTCAGAGTTGGAGTCTGGGCCCAGCAGCCCAGGCGGCCCTGAAGCCCAGCGCCGTGTTTGAAGTGAAGAGAGATTCTGTTCACGTTTTAGTGCAGTTCATTGCTTTGTTAGTAGAAATCCAACTAAACATTCACCTTCCCAATGACCCAGCAAATCCTCCCTGCAGAAAGGTAGAAGATAGATAGGTAGGTAGGTGATAGATAGACAGACAGACAGACTGTCTCAGTTCTGGCTGCTGTAACAAAACACAGATGGACGGCTTAAACAACAGACATTTATTCCTCAAGTTCTGGAGCCTGGGAAGCCTGAGATCAAGGTGTCCACATTGTCAGGTTCTGGGTGAGCTCCCTCTTCCTGGCTTGCAGATGTCTGCCTTCTTGCTGCATCCTCACGTGGCAAAGAGAGGAAGGTCTGGTGTCTCTTCCTCTTCTTATAAGGAATGATGGAAACAATGACAAGTCCCATCACTGGGGCTCCACCCTCACGACTTTGTCTAAACCTAGTCAGTCACCTGCCAAAGACCCCCACTTCTGAACACCATCGCATTGGGGGTTCAGGCTTCGACATATGAATTTTGGGAGGACGCATTTGGTCCGTAATAATTCCCGAAAGAAATGACCAGTGTAGTCCACCAAAACACGTGTACAAGAATATTTAGCAGCCTCATCCCTAACAGCCCAAACCTGGAAACGACTGAAGTGTCCAGCCTCGGGAGGACAAACGCACGGCGGTGCGGCCGTGCAGTGGGAGAGCGAACCCCGCCCGGGTGAACGAGCCACACAGGCATCGGGCTGCGTGGGAGGAGCCAGACACAGGAGTACACGGAGTTTAATTCAACTTCTATGGAGCAGCCCACAAGCGAAACCAATCTGTGGTGAAAGACGTCAGAATGGTGGTCGAGTTAAAGAGAGAAGTGACAGGAAAGGGACACCAGGGGACTCTTCTGGGCTGCTGGAAATGCTCTGTATTTTGACCCAGGTGGTGGGAGTGTATGTAAAAATACACCAAGTTGCACACTTACAATCAGTGTATTTTATGACAGTTCCACTCCATTAAAAAAAAAAATTCAGTGCTTTTCAGAGAGAGAGGAAGGGAGAGAGAGAGAGAGAGGAACAGCAACCGGTGGCCACCCGTACATGCCCCTAACCGGAATCAACCCACACCTCTCGCGCACAGGATGAGGCTCCAACCAACCGGACCACAGCGGCCAGGGCCCCCGCCCATTTTCAATAAGAAAACTGAGGTCCAGAGATGTTGTGTGGTTCACAAACAAACAAAAAACACCAAAAATCCAGGTCTGCCTTATTCCTAGGCCCATGCTCCTTTGTCTTTTCCTTTTAGTTTTTATTTTTACATCAAAGCTATACATGCACAAAACAGCCAAATCGTTCCATAAGATTCACCGTGAAAATGGCAGTCCCCCGCCTCATTTCCCTTCCCTGAAGCCAACACCTTCCGCCTCTTTAAACTGATTGTGTTAGCGTTTGTCTCCGCAAGTACGGAACAGATCCACGCCAACCTGGGTCGCCGTGCAATTCCAGCACACTGAGAGCACACAGATCCCATGAGCTTCCAGAAAGAGAGACCAACGTGGCCCGTGAAGACTTGGGAAGCACAACCGTCCCGGGCCTCTCAACAGCAACACTGGAGCCCGGAGGCCGGCGGAACGATGCCTTCAACGTCCTGCACAAAAACCATCCCCGACTTAAAATTCTACATGCAGCCAAGCCGTCCACCAAATGTGAGGGCGAACTAAAGACATTTTCAGATATTAGGAGTCTCAAAATGCTGACCTCTCATGTAACCTCTCCCCAGAAATATCAGAGGACGCCCAATCCTTCACAACTTACCTGAACTTGTGCTGCTCTTGGCCCACTTCCATTTTCCCTCCCCTGGAAAGTGTCGGGCCTTCAGGAAAATCCCTTTGCTGTCAAGGTACTATGATCTGGAGAGAATGAAAGCGGGTGGAGTCACTCAGTCATCGTTACCCAGAAGTTCTCTGCTGTTCTATGCATTTCTGTGAAGAATGGACCCTTCCAACACAATCTCATGCAAAAGGCAAACAGCCACAGCTCACAGAAGCAACATCACAGCGGACCTAGGGTGGCTTCTCCCCATTGGCTAACTGTTAGGAAAGTTGCTGCAGCTAATTAATGACAAAGGAATGATCAAATTAGGACAACACCGCTCTGTGCCCATAAATTAATGAATGGATCTAAGCACTGAGCATCAGCAGCTGTCAGCATCACGCCCTACACACACACACGCAAAGTGGTAACAGAACACCATGTGTGCCTTTTGATGAAAGAACACACCACCTATAGTTGCCAAAAATTCAAAACCTAAATTGATCAAGCCTCTGGATCCAGCTGCCAACCTACTGAAAGTACAGAGCACAGAGGACATGCTGCCCTGCACCATCATGTGCAGTCGGCGAACCTAGGCTGGGGAGGCCACCGGCTGGATGCTGGGGGTTCTTCAACTGACAAATTAAAAGAGAAGAGGGGGGAAAGGGATCAAGGGAAATCTTTGCATTGAGAGACTTAAAAAACATACAAATAAAAAAATGGGTAAGTGCACCCCCACGTTCATGGCAGTACTATTCACAATAGCCAAGAGGTGGGAGCAACTCAAATGTCCATTGATGGATAAGTAGAGAAACACAACGGTACATTTTTCAGCCTTAGAAGGAAGGAAATTCTGACAAATGCTACAATATGGCTGTACCTTCATGGATATAAAGCTAAGTGAAATAAGCCAGTCACAAAAAGACAAATACTGTGTGCTCTCTCACAGGAGGTCCCTAGTCAAAGTCATAGAGACAAGAGGTAGAACGGTGATTTCCAGGGCCTGGGGGGGAGGTGAAAATGGGGAGTTGTTTAATGAGTATAGAGTTTCAGTTTTGTGAGGCGAAAAGTTCTGGCCCTGGCCGGTGGCTCAGTTGGTTGAGCATCATCCCGTGCACCAAAAGACAGCAGGTTTGAACCCCAGTCAGAGCACATACCTAGGTTGTAGGTTCAATCCCCAGGCAGGGCATGTACAGGAGGCAAACCCATCAATGTTTCTTTCTCACATGGATGTTTCGCTCTCGCTCTCTCTCCCCCACCCCCACTTCCTCTTTCTCTGAAATCAATAAAAGCACATCCTTTTGTGAAGATTTAAAAAAAAAGTTCTAGAGATGTGTTGCACAAGAACGTGAATATACTGTATACTTAACGGGGTTAAGATTGTGAATTTTTTTTAAGATTTTATTTATTTTTAGAGAGAGGGGAAGGGAGGGAGAAAAAGAGGGAGAGAAACATTGATGTGCAAGAGATAGGCCAATCAATTGCCTCTCACACACCCCCAACCAGGGACCCGGCCACAACCCAGGCCTGTGCCCCGACTGGGAATCAAACGGTGACCCTTCAGTTCACAGGCTGGCACTCAATCCACTGAGCCACACCAGCCAGGGCAAGACTGTGAATTTTATGCTGTGTTTTTTACTCCAACTAAAGTTTTTTATTTGATTTTAAAAAGTGAGACTAAATGGTGAGTTTAAGAAGGAGCTTGGGCAATAAAATCGCATAGACGTGCAAGGAACTAATTACCATAAAAGTTGGGGTGGGAGCTATTTTGGGGGGAGGAAAGGAGTTGTGTTTGAGACAAGGAGCATACGGGCTTCTGGATCTGCCTTTCTGCATCTAGGTGCTGACTTACCGGAGTGGTCACCCTATAGGAATGCATTATGCTATCTATACATTTGTCCTCTGCAGTTTTCTGTATCTATTTTAAATACAATTAAAAAGTAACAAAAAACACTGAAAAGAAAGCTGCTGCGATCCTGTCAGCCAGCGTGCACCGGTAAAACAGCCATTTCATCTAAGTTAACAGAGGGGAATTCAGGAACAAGACAGCCTGGAGCTGGGCCTACCTCCCCTCGGCCTGCTGAGCACTTTTGCAGACCCCTACACGGCCCGTGCCTCCTGGTGGCAGGTGAACCCCAGGCCCCACACACAGCCAGCCTTCACCCCGAGGGACAGTCTCACAGAGCCGCAACAGCTGAGCCCCTCCGGGGGCCGCGGAGGGAAGCAGGACCCCACAACGTGGCCAACGTGGGTCTCACACACACGAGTGAAGAAAGTAAGGCTCAGACACCTGTGCTGTCAGCTGTCAAACTTCATTTTCTGGTTCCCAAATTCTCTACTGCCGTTCCTGCTACAACCCTGGGCTCCCACAATGTGCTGTCACAGGGTCAGAGCTGCCTGCCACAGCTTCTCTGTCAGTCTGTGATGATGAGGGTCCCACCCCGAGTCCCTGATGCTCATGCACACGTGGCCTCCAACATACACCGGGGGCTGCTGTGGAACAGTGCTTAAGACCACCGGTTCTGGCCCCAGCTGGTGTGGCCCCGTGGGTTGGGCATCGTCCCACAAACCAAAAGGTAGCTGGTTCAATTCCCTGTCAGGGCACATGTCTGGGTTGCAGGTTCACCCCCCAGGTGGGGAGGGAATGGAAGGCAGCCAATCAATGTTTCTCATATCAATGTTTCTCTCCATCCCTTCCCCTGTCTCTAAAATCAAAAATTAAAAAATTGAATTAAAAAAACTTTGTAAAGACACCAGCTTTTGGTTTAGGGTCCATGGGTTCAAACCTAGCTCTGCTACCAGACCTGGGCCGACAGGGCACTAGGCTATTTACAGCTCCTGGGTGTCAGTTTCCCAGCATGCACAGTGCGTTTTGGTCACACTATCCATTTCCCAGGAGTGACCAGGGCCTCAGAAAGCTGAAACCCAGCAAGTCTTTTAAAGGAGAGCTGGACGCAGAGTGAGGAATCAGGACTTAGTACACGTCACTTCAGGACACAGCCCCAGGCCCACGATGGCCAGGGAGAAAAAGCAGGAGTAGGGGCAGGTCCCCACCAACGGTGCTTTGTGTCCTGGGAATGGGACACCCGAGAAGCCTTGCTGCCCCCCCAGGCCTGTTCTCCAACTGCCTTCCTGACGCCTCCACCGCAACGTGACTGAACCCCACTCCTGGGCATCCTTTGCCCACCCTCCAGCCCTGGTCCTCCTCTCGTGTCCCTGTCTCTCTCAACGCCCTCCCACCTGCCCAGTCCGACAGGCCAGAAACCCAGGCCACGCCTTTCATGCCTCCTCGGCCTCTCCTCCCTGCTGACCCAGCTTCGAGACAGACAGACTGTACCTTCTCACTCCATCACAAAGTCGGTCGCTTGTCTCCATCTCCCCATCTTTCCCCTGGACACCAGGGGAGTGGCGTTTCCCGGGGTACACCACATGCTCCTCCTTCTCACTACCAGAGTCACCACTTAATGTACTTCTGTGACTATTCGGTTAATGGAGGCCTCCTCCACTAGACTATATGCTCCCAGAGGGCAGGCGACATGCCCACGTTACTCAGCACTGGATCCAGGCACACGGCAGGTGTTCAGTGAAGGGCACAGAACGAACTACATGTCAGATTGAGAAGGAACGTGGTTCCCCCATTGACATTCCTACGCCCAAGGGAGCCTGCCCCTTCCACAGCCCTTGGAGCCCTCCCTAGAGAAGCGATGTCGCTTCTCTCCACCTGCTCCCCACCCCCTTTGCCCTCCTGCCCGCTCCTCAGAACCCCTAGGCCAGCTGGGGTGGACCTGGGTCAGGATTGTTTCCATAAAAACCTGGCCCCTCTGGTCCCACTGAGTCCACACCTCCCCTGCAGGTCCCTACCCCATCCCTCTCAAGCCTGTGAGCTTGGGCACTTCCCCCAAGGATGGAGGAAAGAGACACAGCAACAGCCATGGAAGACCACCCACTGCCCCACCCAGAACCTCCTCCACCCTCTCGACTTCGCTGGCCAGCGCAGAGGGCTCACTACACAGTCACTCATTCAGTGAGTGTTTATTGAGTGACTGCCATGTGTCAGGCACTGTGCGAGATGCCTGGGGCACCTCACTGAGCAAACGTGGCAGACTCAGCCCAACATCCATTGTCCCCTCCCTCCTTGCTAACAAAAGTCATTTTGTGCAGACCCCCCTTGGAGTCTTTCTTAATCACTCCGAGCCGGCCACAGCATCTCACTCTGCTTGTAAGTGCTCAGCCTGACAATGGGCGTAGGAAGATTCTAGCCAATGAAGATGGAGGGGAGATCTGCCCAGGAGCTGCGGGAGGGTTTTCCTCACTCTACCAGAGAGAGATAAGGAAGAAACACTTCCTCCTCAGGCCTCCATTGGGTGATGCCTGGAGCTGGGGCAGCCACTTCTCGACCTTGAGGGAAATTGTTGACCCTGAGAATGGCACAGCCGAAAGGTAGAAACAACCGAAATCCTCGATGACACTGTTGAGCTTTTGAACTTCCCATCTGGAATTGCCCTGTCCCTGGTCCTCTTGTGGCATGCAACGATAAAAGCCCCCGTTATTTAAGCTGATCCTGGATGAGTTTTCTGTCACTGGTAGCTGAAAGCCACCTACAAGGGCAGGGCAGGCAGCTAACGCTTCCTAAGCAAATGCTGGATACCAGGCCCCGAGTCACAAACCTTAATGGTGGAGACCATTACATCCATTTCACAGCAGACAAAGCTGAGACCCAGGGGTTGAGAGGAACTGGCCCTGTCACATGTGAGGGCCTGGTGCAGCTGGAACCAAAACCCAGGTCCTTGGCTCTCCTTCCACCATATTGACAGTGGAGATGCGTCTGATCACCAGGTTCATTGGAATGCTCATTACAGGGACAAGGGATGTGATCCAGGCCAGTCCAAGCCCAGGAGGGTATGCACTGGCTCTTACTTCCAAGTGCAGGGAAGGCAAAGGGATGGCTCTGTCCAGAGACTCAAAGCCCACCTCTCCCCAGTGGCCCCTCATCTCTGCTTCCCTCCGATACCATGCCTGCAGATAAGCTGCCCACGACACTAGAATCACAGCCACCAGCAGCCTTAGTCTCACGTTCCAAACGCCTAGGCCCCAAAAAGACAGGGGTCTCACTTTCCCCAGCTTGAGTCTTATCGGCCAAGTTTGGGCCACAAGCCCACTCCTGGGGCTGCTCACTCTAAGTCTGAATCCTGGGTGCCACTTCCTGATCCTGTAGCTTAGGCAGCCTAACCTCTCTCTGCCTTGGTTTTCCTGTCCTGAAACAAGGAATATAACAGTTCCTGCTTCACCAGCTGCTGGTCAGGTCATTCACCAATGCAACAAACACTTGGTGCATGCCAACCATGCGTCAGGCCCTGTGTCAGGGGCTGGAGCTACAGTAGAGAACAGACCCAATCCCTGCCCTTGTGGAGTTTACAGTCTAGCAAGAAAGTCAGGCATTAAACAAATAAGCACATGAATGAACATCTCTACTTGGATACAACTCTGAGAAGTCTTATAAAGGACAAGTACAGAGCTCTGTGGGAGAGAAAGGGCTTCCTTAGAATGGAAGAGATTCCAGAAACCACCCAGTAGAAACAGATGGGGAGGGGTCACCAGGCACACTCTTCCATGGTCACATCTACCTGCCAACACAGCCACCCCTCAGGCCTACAAGGGCTTCCTGTGTGAGCTGAAGCCTGGGGACTCACTGCTTTGCCTCCCCTCGCCACTGCTCTCCCTGCTCGCAATGAATCACTGGGCTCATGTTCATTCAGGAACAGGAACACACAAAATGTACAAACCACACAGATGGGCTTTCTTTCAGGTTCAGAGAACAGCCCATCCTATGTAGGAAGAAGGCAGCAGCTGCGGTTCTAGAGCTCTGCTCAGGTCCTGATCTTTCTGAGCCCTGGCCTTTACCCAGTCAGCTTAGACCTCCTAGTAGAGCCCTCTACCCTCCGCCCCCAAAAGAGGCAGCTGCTTTCCCCATGCCCTCCCTCCATGCACTGGGCCCTTACTATGCTCCAGGCACTGTGCCTCTCCAGGAGATGCCAAGGTGAACAAGCCCCAGGCCCTGCACTGAAGGAGCTCACCAACTCCGAGCAAGACAGTTGTACAACCATGACGAGACAGTCGTACAACCACGACAAGACAGTCGTATAAACATGGTGCAGTGTGATCAGGGCTCCAGGAGAGATGCATTCGTGCTGCTGTGGGAATGCAGTCAATGGAGCAGAGGGCTCTCCCTAGGAGACAGAAGGCTTCTTGGGGAAGGTGGCTTTTGAGCTGGGTCTTGAGTGACACTGGGGAAATTCAAGGTAGGGGAAATGAATCCAACACGAATTAATGCTCTTTGGACACAGCAGCAGAACTAAATTATAAACACAGACAGAAAAGGAGTGCTTTGGATTTCTTTGATCCTATAATTCCACTTCTGCAATTTAACTCATAGATTTACTCAGTCACATGTGACATGACATATGTCCAAGGAAATGTACTCCAGCACTGTTTGCAAAGCAAAATATTGGACGTAATTCAAATATCCACTGGTATGACAGAATTGTATCAGTCCCCCTGCGGCTGCTATAACAAATTACTACACTCTGGGTGGCTTAACACAGCAGAAATGTATTCTCTCACAGTTCTGGAAGCCAGAAGTCTGCATCCAGTGTGCCTGGACTGAGGCTCTGAGAGAAGCCTTCCCTTGCGTCTCTCACCTGCCAGTGGCTGCCGGTACGCCTTAGTTTGTGACCACATTACTGCGATCGCTGCCTCTGACATCCTTCTCTTCTCCTGTGTCAGATCTTCTGTCTCATAAGGACAACTGTGACTGCGTGTAGGGCACACACAGACCAGTCTCCCCATCTCAGTACCATTAATTTAATCACACCGGCCAAGGCCTTACTCGCCCTAAAGTCAGCATTCGCAGGTGCCGGGGATTAGCTCGTGGACATCGTTTACGGGCCATTATTCAGCCAGCTGTGCAATGCCTCCACATGATGAAACATCATGCAGACATGAGACAGAATGAGGTAGCTGTCTGCAACTAACAAAAAATGGGCTCCGAGGTATATTAAAAATTTATAGAAGTAAAATTTATATAATTGGTATAATTAAAATACCTCAGCCAGTCAGGGTCCTTTACTTGAAGAAGTGACCCAAACCTTCTATGATGCATAGTCTGATGCCTCAGTGGTCCCACCTTTGGTTGGTTGCTATGGTTTTCCATTAACTTTCACTAAGTCCTGGGAGGCACCCACAGCCACAGATGGAGCTCTTCTGCCACATTGTGCGGCAGCGACCCATCTCCCTTTGGTTCACAGGTCTGTGGAGCCTGGCATGGCCGGGTGGTGGCCTCAGTTCAGCAGCATCATTGCAGCGTCCCCAACGCAGGTGGTCGGTCCTCCATCGGAACTCCAGCCTTCAAGCCAGCAAGGCGCAGAGTTGCACAGACGGGGAAACAATTCCGTAGGTAAGTCATTCAATGTAAAAATCAGAGGAGCCCCTCCCCTTTCCACCAGTTGATTGTGATGGGAGAAACAGTCACAGATTCAAAGAACACAGGGCACGCTGTAAGACAGCCCCACCTTCCGGGCCAGCTGGCACCATAACCAAGTCTTCGGTAGGCCATCCCACAGTGCCAGCAGGCCAGCTGCTTCCGGTGTGCAGGACGTGTAGCAAGGCTGGTGAATTCTCAGGAGCACACATGCACTGCTGCACCTACCTTGCTCTGAAATGAGTTCCCTGGTCAGAAGCAGAATTGTGTAGAACACCGGACCGTGAGTGAGATAGTCCCCGAACACACAGGTGGTCAGGCGGACAGAAGTGTTTCAGAAAGGAGTGATGAATCCATATCCAGAGTAAGTGTCTGTCCCAGTGAGGACCAAACTGATGCTCCTCCACAATGGAAGGGGTCCAGTGTAATCGATCTGCCACCAGGTGGCTGGCTGACTGCTCCGCCCACCTACAGGGATGAGAAGTCTCCCAAATATCTGGACGGCATTTCTTTCCTTCCTTTCCTCATTCACTGAATGATTTTCTGAGACCCCCAGGCCCAGCCCTGTGCCCAGCCTGTAAGTGACACAGTGGCAGCTGGGCTCTTGGCCACCGTGTCCGGCTCAGGGTTTTTGTGCAGAAACATGAGAAATTATATGCTTGCAGCCGCCACCGGTTCTCAAACAGAATGACACAGCGAAAAGAGCACCGGACAGGAGTGCAGAGCACCTAATGCTAGCTCCAGGCTGGCCACCAGCACAGCACCCACGCGATGTGAATGAGGGTACGTTGCTTGCTAGGGCCAGTGCCCATCCTTGAAATAGAACAGAAGCCCCAGGATAGCAGGTACCACTGGTGGACAAGGGTGGGGTTGTCGGACTGGTTCCCCCGGGTGTAGGCAACAAGGGAGTCAGTTGTCTGCGAAGAATTTTTAAATCATCAACTAGTAGTCTGCTTTCTATCCCCACTCCATGCCTGCAATTCTAAAGAATGTCAGTGAGAGAGTACTCCTCACCAAGCAAGTCTTATTTGCCTAAATTCTAAACAGTTTTTACCATCACTATTGTTTTAATAATATATGTGCAAGCCAAGTTTTAATATTGTATGTGTAAGCATAAATAAGCACATTTTACTGCTTATCTTTCAATAAACATTATATTTTACATGAATGGAAACTTGGAGAAATCCCAGTTACACAATTGGCCCCAGGCACACGCAGACCCAGCTACATATGTTTATTTCTAGAGCAAGTCTGCAACTGTTCGGCATCTTTCAAGCTCAGTTCTGGCTAAAAGTTAAACAAATAAATTAAAAACAGGGAGATTTGAGAGAGGTTCCCCACCCATCCAAGTTAACACCTGATGCATTAACTGGGGTGAAGGTCAACTGCGCCATCTAGTGGCAGAACTAGTGATTACAGGTGCAGGTACCTGGACTTTCTCCTGAGAAGGCAACTCTGTCCAGAAAGGTGAGAGTGACGTATGGGTCGCTGAGCACCGAAATGTGGCTTGTCCAAACTGAGATGTGCTGTAGTTGTTAAATACATACTATAGCTTGAAGACTTACTACTAAAAAAAGAATAAAATGTCTCAGTATAAAATTGTTTATACTGACCATATATTGATTTTCTACTGATTACATGCTGAAATGATAACACGGGGGCGGGGGCGGGGGCGGGGGAGCGGAAGGTTTAATGGGAAATATCAGCCCCAGAGCCGATTGAAGCCCGTGTCTGTCTGGACCACAATGAGCAAGTTCCTTCACTTCCCTGGGCCTCAGTTTCTGCGTCCCTGAAATGGAAGAACGATATCTACATCACAGGCTTAGGATGACTAACTGTGATAGGCATGGACAATTCCTGAGACTCGGTGGGTGCTTAGCAGAAGTTGGTTTTCATCCTCTCTGAGATGGTCAGATGACAGGAAAACTAGAGCGGGCAGCCTCCCCAGGCACTGGCTTAGGGTCTTGATTTACTTCTGTTTTCCCAAGTTATTGCTAAGCTGCAGGTGCCGCGCCCAGGTAAAGCACCCTCCTTAACTGTGGAGGACTAGCTCCAGCTGGGGCCCTCCTGGGCATCCCCACTTGGCACCAACCCTGAGCCCAGCCCCCGGCACCCACGCTCGACACCCTGCCTTTCTGTCAGGGTGTCTCCCGGCCCACACACCTGCCTCTCCCTTCCCGCAAAGAGCTGTCCCCTGCCTCTCACATCCAGGACTGGCCACAGACTGTTCGCCCACTGCCCTCTCCACATCAGCGGTTCTCATGTGGTCCCTGGACCGGCAGTCTCAGCATCACCTGGGAACTAGTTAGAAATGCACATTCAGGGCCTCAGACCTACTAAATCAGCAACCCCAGGGATAAGGTCCACAGTGTTGCAAGACGTCTTCCGGCTGATTCTACGGAGCCCCAACTAGCCACCAGGCCCTGTCCTCTCAGCTTCCTGCTGCCAGTTCCTGCCTTCCCCCCGCCACCTCCTCTATCCAGGGACCCCTATGCTATTGAAGAGAAACTCTCCCAGGGCTTAAAACCGCCCCACACCCTCCCCCTTCACCCACCATAACGCTAAGCAACCCTCCATCACAGCAAACTGCAGGGTTCTTGTCACGCGGCCGCCTTCCTGGTTCTTGCTCAACGGTGTTACATTGAACACTAGTCTAAGTATACACTTCAGTCTGGTCCTAAGAATCTATACATTCAGACACAATATACAAGTATATGTTTCTGTTGCACATTAAAACAAATACTATTAAAATTTGATCAGTTCATCCAACGGACCACCTAAAAGTCATGCCTTAAGTGTGGTCTGGCTCTCCCAGAACACACTCCACCCACCCTGTCCATCCCCCAGAGCCTCAGTTTCCCCCAAACTTCACGCTTTTGTCAGTACTGCCTTCCTGGACCGCTCAGCACCCCCGCTTCGTCTACCCTGACGAAATGACTCAGATCTCCCTGAGGACTCCCCATGAAACACCGCCAGCTCAATAAACATACATGGAACGACTGACTCTGGGCACCCCTGATGCCCACTGCCACCCACAACGCCCACCCTTGTTCGCTCCACACTCTGCTCTAGGCACTACCTGCCGGCGGTGCCCCCGGACCTCCCTGCCTTTCCACCTCCAGCCCTCCAGTCACCCGCCCTTTCCACCTCGCAAAGGCCAGGGGCTAAGCATTTCAGTAACTGGCACCCAGTTAGAAAATAATCCCATTCCTGCCCCTCACAAATCAGGCTGATCTGGACAAAACACACACAAGTCCTACTGAGGGGGACTCCGTGTTGAGGAAAGTACACATGTTATCAGCTGACAGCTGAATGAATCTTCACAAACTGAACACACCCGGGGAACCAGCCCCTCAGAACCTCCTCAGGGCCACTCATAATGATGACGGCCCACTGTCTACACCCACCCAAGAGTGATCACTCTCCGACTTTCTGATAGCGTAGACTGGTTTTGCCCAGTTTTGCACTATGGCACATCAATGAAATCACGCAGTATGTACTTTCATGTGAGGTTCTCAGCCGTAGTGTCACGTGTGATTACGATTGTTCTCACTGCTGTGTGCTGTCCCCCAGCAGTAGCTTCCTGTTCCTGCTGTGACAAATTGCCGCAAGTTCAGTGGCTTAAAAAAACCTGCAAACTTTTATCTTACCGTTCTGGAGGTCAGAGGTCAGAAATGGGTGTCACTGGGCTGACATCGAGGTGTCAGCAGAGCAGAGGCTCCAGGGAAGAATGCGTTTCCTCACAGCGTCCAGCTGCTGGAGGCAGCTCTCTTTATTTCAAGGTCACCTGATTAACCCCTTAATCCCATCAACAACCTTAATTCCCCCTTGCTCCATAACACCACATATTCACAGGGTGTGAACACCTGGGAGGGGGCCCTATCCTGCTGACCACACCTGCCCGGCATGCATCCACTCTGCTGTTGATGGGCAGCTGGGTAGTTCCGGTACAAGCGTGTCGGTGAGCACACTCCTGCTGGGTATAGACCTATCAGTGGAATATCTGGATTAGAGGCTAAATGCTCCGCTTTAGTGGATGCTGCCAGCTTTTTCCAAAGCGGGGGAACCAATAGAGCACTTCACAGCCATGTAAGAATTCCGACTGCGTTCCACGTTGCAAGAGTTGGCATTTCCCGTGGCTCCTGCTAACATCAGAGACTTCCTCGCCACTCTGCCCTTCCTCATGTTCACCCCAACCACCCATTCATTTCCATTTCTGTTCCCAGGCACAAAATGTTGAAGAAAATCAAGCCATTTTCGGACCGAACCGCAAATCTGTATGGATACCCATGGGCACTTGTGGCCATTCAGCAATCTTAACACCCACAGAATCCTGTAATGGCAGTGCAGGCAGGGGCCCACCCAGAGCAGTGACCGTCACATGCACTACAGTGTCCTGTTGCTGCGCCTTTCGTTACGCTGTCGTTCCTGCACTGAAATCCCTTCCACAGGCTCCTCTCACATTCTCCATGTGCCCCCCCAAAAAGCTCCCCCAAATCCTCAGCTGGACTCTGCATCCCTCCCCTTGGCTTCCACAGCACCCACCTGCCACATCTTATTAGAATCCCCCATCTGTCCCGCCGCACTGGGACACAGGGGCAGAGTCACGGTGATGGGACGTGGCTCCGGCCCTACCACTCAAGACCAGAAAGCACAAATTCACCGGCGTCTGTCAGTGATAGGGACCACCATGCCCGGTGCATGGTCACCTGGGAAGGAACAAAGTGGCTTCTCCGAGGAATGATTGTTCCATCTTTGGACAGGTCCGACTCAGTTCAGCACTTTACTCAGAGCCTCCTCTGCGCCAGGCACTGTCCCAGGTACTGGGGAGACAGACAGAACATGAGGAGCAGCTGCTGCCTTCAAGGGATTCAGGTTTCCATAAGCCACAATCACTCTTCTCGTTTCCTGCCCTTGGTCCCAGAAACACAGAAACGCATAACAAGGGTCCTCCCTCCAGCTCATCAGAACACGCCAGCAGGGAGGGAAAAGAGGCACAAGGAACACAGCAGCTGCAAGTCAGCAGGTGGAATTAGGGACAAAAGGACCCACCGATGACAGGAATGAGTTGGTGGCCTGGGGCAGGCACACGGGGGATTCACTGCCAAGTGGCATGAGAGAACTTTCGGGAGTGATGGAAATGTTGTACATCTTAATTGGAGTGTGATTACACGGATGTAGTCATCTGTCAAAACACATCCAACTGTGCTCTTAGCAGAGCCGATTTGACAGGAGACGGATTCAGGTTCCCGCACGGCCGCTCTCTGGATGCATTTGCACAGGCTTAATTCGCCATCTTCCCAAATCTCCATTTCTGCCTGTAAAACATCGTCTGGGGGCTAGTTCGATGATTTTCAGTCCCCTCGTTTAAACAAAATCTTACTCTAAACCAGAGGCAAGGCAGCTCCCTGGCTAACGTGGGCCCGGGAAACCCCGTGGTGTCCTCCTCACCCCTTCCTCTCTGCACGGTAGCTTGAAGTCCCCGAATCTCCGACTGGCTCTGATCCCACGTCTCTGCTGAGGATTTGCTTCGGACTAAATATACCCCCTTTCCCTCCACACCAGATGGTTTCTAGATTTCTCTGGAAAGAGCAGGCTTCTGTGCTCCCATGGGGGAGAGAGGCAGAGACAAGGAACAGAGCCATGCCCCTCCTTTCCATCCTCTCCCTCTGCCTGGTTCTCTCAACACCGAACACACAGCGAGTGTCCAAGGAGTGGCTGAGTACAAGACCTGTCGTCACCAATGGTCAACCTCAGTCACCCAAAAGCACCTAACGAAGCCCGATTCCCGGTCATCGGGTTTCCACTCAGAGAGAGGCAGAAGGCCTGGGTCTCGGCCTCTGCACTGACTGGAAAGACGAGCGGGTCCCTGTGCCCTGGACAGTGCGTCACGGGGTCGGGGAGGGGGGTTACATCTTTAATGTTGTCTCTCCTCTGACCAGCCTGGCTTCCCCTTCTGCTATCAGGGAACTGTATCAGCAGATCCCTGCATTTGGGAATACGAAGTCCCCTCTTAACACCCACAAATTTCAATTTCCATACTTTAGAGCTGCATTTTTATCCATTATGGAAAATACAAGCCACACATACAAACACAACCTATTAGGAGTTCATTAACTTAAAATTATCTTGGTGGATCACAACACAGACAAATACTGAAGGGCAGTGCCACCTCCAAGGGCAGGCAGTACTTGGCACATCCTGACCTCAGGTCCCCTTGCAGGGGCCCCACCGCCCCCCAGGGCTGCAGCCCACAGTGGGCACCAGGGCGCTGGATGGCACTGAGGCATTCCTGCAGCCGGCCATGGCAGGCAGCAGCCAATCCCAGAGGAGCCCACGGGGAAACCTTTGGCTGGCTGGTTTTCTTTTGACTTGCCCTCCCTTCTTCAGGGTGGTCTGAGGACTAAAGGAAAAGAAGAGGTGTGACCACAGGTGCCAATGGAGTTGAGGAGCAGCTTCTGGGGGGAGAGAAGACAGCGAGAATGAGGGCCCTAAAGGCTCAGGAACATGGCGACACCACATGAGCCATACATGCAATCAAATGTTTTCTAGTAGTCATGTTAAGGTAAAAACAAACAGGTAAAATCCATTTTAGGGGTGGAATTTAATTACCGATATATCCAAAATATCATTTCAATATATAATCAATATAAAAAATTATCAAGACATTTTTACATTCTCTTTTTCTCACTGAGTCTGAATCCTGGGGCGTCTTGCACACTGAGAACACATCTCATCTCAGACTGGCCACACTTCGAGTGCTCAGGACCCATGTGTGGCTGGAGGCCGCCACACCGGTGAGTACACAGGGGAGAGCCAAGAAACGAGCATAGATTCTCCCGAAGTGGCTCCCAGCGGTCGGGGGTCACCCACCCTCCTGTGTTGGAACACTACCCTGGAAGGTACAGCGCAGCTGTCACCCCTGAGCCACAGCTGAGCATCCCTGGAGAACACCCTGTGTGGACCGAGGACCCAGCCAGAAGACGAGCAGCACAGCCTCGTGCAGAGGATGCCGAGTGGGACCTGTGGGCCGAGTCCAGGCTGTGGAGGAGTTGTTTGGCTCCATGGTGTTTTTAAGTCTCTTCAAGCAGTTGTTGTTTTCACGACCTTACGTTCCACTGCCTGGCTCCTGCAGACGCCGGGGCGTGTGACCCTGCGCGAAAAACCATGGTTCCTGAAATCAGGCAGCCCTGGACGCTGGTCTTGGCTCTGCCACTTTTCAGCCTATAATGGACACGTTAAACTCTTCACCTGTGTCTTCGACTATACAGTTGAAGATAACAATTCTTCACAAAGAAGTATCACTTTAATGACACAGGAATTAATTGGCTAGCACAAAGCTTAGTACACAGTAAGTACTCAGTAAATTGTGGTATTAATTTTTCATTCACAGATCTGAACTCTTTAGAGGCCCCATCATAAATCCTTCCCAATACTGAAAAATTGGGAAGCATGTGGGCAGAAGGAGCTCTTAAAAGCAACCCCCCACCCTGACCAGTGTATCTCAGTTGGTTGGGCATCACCCTGCAAAGCAAAAGGTCGCCGATTCGATTCCCAGTTGGGGACATGCCTGGGTTGCAGGTTCGGTCCCTGCATGGGATGTGCAAGGGGCAGCCGATTAATGTTTCTCTCCCTCACTTTCTCCCTGCCTTCCCCTCTCTCTAAAAATAAATAAATCAAATCTTTAAAAAATAAAAATAATAAATAATGAAAGCAGTCCCCACTTCCATAGACTGGTGTGGAGGCATGGCTTCCGCACAGTTTTTAGACAGTCTTTCCTTTCTCTGTTGTCCACAGGTACGGTCCAACTAAATTAAACACTCCTCCTTACTAAGGCACTAAACACTTTAAAAGGCAGTGAGTCAATGGCCCCTCCTGCTAGCCTCCCGTCCTGCTTCCAAGGCAGAAGACTCTGAGGATCCGGGCACTGGATGATGCTAATAAAGGATATCAATGGTCTACTTGGACCAAGATTTGGCCATGGCTCAACCCCAATTTTTGTTTTTGGTTTTTGCATGTTACAGGGAAATCAAGAGGCTGGAACTGAGAAGCATCATCTACAGAAGCATCATACACTGCACACGATAACCCCCTAGAAGGGGGTTCAGACTTCTTCGCTATTCCCATTCCCATACGCTTCTAATTCAGGACTGTAGGTAAGAACGTGGGCACCCCACCACAAGGGACAAAGGCCACGGCACTAGCCTGGGCAGAAGAGGAGACCATAGAAAACCCTTTCCAGTTCTCGGTTTTCCCACCTTTCTTTCTGCTGTTTAATGTGTGTCTGCTTCTTCACTCCTTTCTATGATTCAATTATTGATGGTTATGTGCTCAGCGCCATGCTAGACATTTTGGTCCTCCCCCTATTTTTCAAAATCAGTCCTATCCTTCCACCCCTTTCTCTTTTCTCTGCGTTCCTCAGTTTCTCGTGTACTAACTACCTTGTAAGAGTCTCTCCATGCTTCACTGGCAAGGAACAGGCACGGCTCCTTTCTTTTCGGTAAACAATGCAAGCCGGTCCTTGGGGGGGAGGGCAGAGGGACGGGCAGTCCTGAGCAGCACCTGGCACGCTAACACACAGAGGACAGGACGGGTAGGTAATGGAGTAGAGGCACCTGCGGGCCTTTTATTTTTTCCCCTATTCCAGATTTAAGTAACTCTTTTGTTATCAAAAATAACAATGTCAGCATCAATAACCTGCTGATTATAAAATTTACCCTTGGCAGAGAGAGAATTAACATCTAATGAATACTTGCCATCTGCCAGGCAACGCGGAAGGCTGGCGGTTCTCAGTATTTTAGTGGTCGAGGACTCCTCTGGGACTTTTGCGGAAGCTTTAAAATCTCTCCCTTAGAAAAATTCAAATGTACACACAATTTTACATAGAATTACAGGGGCAGACAACATCCTGAAGTACAGCCCCAGACCCCAGACGAAACCCTTTTGTGCTAGGCCCTCCCATCTGAGCACGGCACCATGGAGACTAGATGCCGTTGCCCCCGCCTCGCAGAGGAGACTGACCCAAGTGGCAGAAACAGCACTTCAACCAGAGGTGTCTGAACGCTACAACCTGCCACCCTAGATGAAAGTGTCATTTGGTTTTACTGCAACCACACATATCACTCTTCATTTTCAAATGAGGAAGTAAGGGTTGTGTGAGAAACTGAAACCTGTGCAAAGCACTCTAAACCCGGCCACGGGAGACCAGGAAGCTCTGAATTCCAGGAGGTTCCCATCTCAGAGCCTATCAGCCACGCCTCACTGCCCCTGAACCCACCCCCCCAGCAGGAAAACAGGCGGAAGCTTTTCTAAGGTTTCATGCTCCTCGGAACAAGAGGCAGCCTCTCTGTCAATAATACCTCAATACTACTAGGGGAGTTTTTTTTTAAAGGCAACCTCTCTGTAAAATAATCCATGAGCCAAAATGTGAAGGAAGAAACCAGTCCAAGCCTATGGATATGAAACAAAAGAAATTTAATTTCAGAATATTACATGAATAAAAAAGAAAGACAATGCATATGATCATTTCTTTACGGTTACATATATATAGGATATATAGTCAAACAAGAATAAAAAATGGCGAGAGTTAAAAAACCTTGTTTCTCTTGCCGAGCGCATTCAGGGGTAAGTGCAAAGGCAGCTTTGCTGGGCACAAAGGACCCTGGGGCGGGGGAGTTTTTCCCAACAGGTTCTGCTGGTCCCCAAACATGTCTGGGGGACTGCTCCATGGCTCTTCAGCCAGCATCGGCTGTGGCCTTACACACTCCAGTTTCCATGGTAACGCAAGCACTCAGGCTATTATGTACTGCACCTCCTCACTAGCCCCTCCATCAACTCTCAGCATTAGTTGTCTAGGAAAGCCAGGTTTTTATTGCAGTTTTAGACTGGGTTAATTACCACTGGTCTGAAAAGCCTGTGCATCTTAGCAACCCACATCTTCCCCCGAATCTAGGGCACTCCTGCCAGATGCGGGTACCCAGGTTTGGGACTGGGTGCTGTCTTCAGCACAAAGACTTCAGGGTGGAGGAGGGCAGGGATAAGACTCTCTCCTGGGGAAAGGTGTTCTACTTAGAAAAGGCTCCAGAATGAGAGCCATCGGCTTCAAGCATCTGCGCAAGGCCCTGTATGAAGTGAGGACACAAATGAGGTCTAGGGAAGTCTGATCCCAAAGATGGCTTCCCCAGTTATGCATGGCCACACAGCTGGCCACATGAGCACAGGTTCTCCTGGAAGGCAGGATTGTAAGCCATGTCCTCAGAGAGGCTCCTGTGAGGGGAGCCGAACAGAAACACTGCTTTTCAGGAGGAGAATGGCTCTGCTCTGGCCCCCCGGGATCAAGCGGCTTCCTTACAGGCCAAGACCTCCGAACACCCAGTGGCCACCGCAGTCAACAGCCCTGCGCTAGCCCACTCCCCAAGGGGGCTTCCTTGCCATCGCTGACTGACTCTGGAAGGGCACTCGAGGCAAAGAGCTCGCGGTGGGTCAGCTGTGGTTTCACTTGTGATTAAGTAACAGCTCCTTTAATATGTTGGCCGTTCAGATGTAACCAGTGTCTCCAAATTCTGTCACTGCTGCAGTGGAGTTTTCAAGCCAGATTCACTGGTCCCAGTGCAAAAGCCCATCACTGTGAAAGGTAAGAACCTGGTTTCCGTTGGTTCGACCAGTGTAGCTCACCCAGGGCGGACCCGAACCAGCGAGGTCCACGTTCTCACACGTGAGCCCTCTGGCCCGGACCCACTGCAAACCTTCTTCACACCCGGCCCAGGAAGAAACGCAGTTTTACAAGCCAGAAGAAGAGGCATTTCCAAAGACATTGTTCCAACATGAAAAGTAAACATTTTTTAAAATCTTATAGATTTAAGAAATTGTTAAATACTGACTCAAAAATACCCGCCCACCAAGTCAGAAGGGAGACAGCACCCTTCTGTGGCAAATGGAGAGGGTTTTTGTTTTTGAGTTCTCTGGGAAGTTCCACAGGATTAGAACAGTTACATATTACAAGGCAGAAGGTTATGCTGTTTTATTTCCCAAATTTGGATTCCAACTGGATCACAGCTTCCATTAAAAATAACCTATGATATACCCTCACAGCAAGGGAAAGCATGTTTAATAAATAACTTAAATGAAACACACGTGCCCAAATACAGACATAAACTGCCCACGGGCAAGCTACAGAAAAGCACACGCACACGACAGCCGTCTCTCTCCCCGCAGCGCCAGCACACTATCAACCCCATACAGTCAAAGACGGTCTCCTGATCCCAGGCACCTCCCTCAAACAGGACCACAGACAACACCAACAACAAGGAGGAACCGGGTCACAGCTCTGCTCCCTCCACCTGATGCCAGACCACGTGTGACAGTCCACACCACTCCGGGTGGAACAGGCGAACCAGGTACGGAGTGAGGGGAGAGCACTCCTTCAGGCTGGTCGCACCGAAAGGGGTTTCTGTTTGAATTCACTGATAGCTGGTGCGAGGAATTCTGTCTTTTCTCAAGAAGGAAAAAAGTCAAGCAGAAACCTGCATGACGGAAGTTGTGAAAAGCACTGTTAGGAATGGCAGAAAACTGCTCTAGAGAAAGAGGCGTCTAGGCAGGTCTATACCCCTAACCATCAATGTTCACAATCTATCGAACCGGAAGGCCAAGTTTTATTTTACTTTTTCTTCACGACTGCCGTTACAGCAGCAGAAGGAACAGCACACATGGAAAAGAGAGTTGACACTAGACACAACCCGACTCCGCTCCCAGGGTCACCTGCACTTCAGCAGTAACACAGCATTTCTGACCGTTTAAACACAGGCCAGCCACACAGACTTTGCAGGGCAACGGCTCCCCCACAGAGGGCCTGACTCAGCTCCAGCCCGAGGGCTGAGATCGATCACACAGCCTCGCAGAGGGGGCACAAAGGGTGCCTGCTCCCCGCCACCTGCTGCTCCCCAGGCAGTGAGTATTTACAGATCAAAGCCACGCCACTGCTCACCTCAAACACATGTGAACATCACCACCCAGCCAAAGCTCCAGCTCCAGCCCCCTCCCCACATCCCGCCCCCTGCCCACGCCCACTACAAGGAAAGGGGCTGTGCTGCTTTCTCAGAACTCCCGTGATGAGCCCCACAGCCTCCAAATGAGAACACTCTCTCCTCCAACCCTCTGAGCCCTGCAGAGACCGCGCCTGTGCACTTCCTCCCTGACTCCGGCCGCTCTCAGGACACGGTCCGGCCTGCCCACCAGCTCCCTCAGAAGGACGCAGTATAACTACCCTGATGAGGTCATCCTGGACATCAGGCCAGCCGGCCTGATCCTGGTCACACCCCAGAGCTTCCCCCACACACAGATATTTCAGCAAACCTCCATTAGGCAGTCAGAGACTTTCCTGGAGTCATAGTGATCTGGCACAGAGGGGCTGGCCCCACGCGGGCACCAGAGATGCTCTGTGTCCAGGAGGAAACGGAACAAAGGAGACGCGCTCAGCACTCACACCATTACTTGGTGCCACGGAGGAGAGAGGATCAGGGGGAGAAGAGAGTGGAGGGAGGGTGGGACACAGTTTAATAATTAACATTTGTTAAAATATTAGATCATTCTGAATGCTCCTTTTTCAGACTGCAAGCCAAATACCTTGCAATCTCAAGCCCAAGAAATAATGAAAACCTTCCGGGAAAGCTAGGAGGTCCTTGACACAAACAAGGTACTGAGGAGTGCAGCCTCGTGAGATAAAGAGCTTTCCCAAAGCTGAAGGTGAGAAAAGGGAAAGACATCTGTCTGCTTTGGGGCCCATTTACATCACACACACCAAAAATAGCTTTAAAACGAACAAACAACAAACAAACAAGAAGGGACGACAAAAATACCCAATACTGTGAAAACAGAAAAATCCAAATTATCAGTTAAAAACAACATCAATCCACTAGGATTGACAGTACTTTAAAAAAAAATACTGGCAGTTGAACACAAATCTCGTATTTTGAAAAAATAAAATATGCCTAAGCAAACACATGGAACGAGCACTGGAGTCGGCCCGGGTCTGCCCGCGTGCTGTGTGCTATGGAAGCTGGCTGGCTGGTAACAGCTTCCCCACAATACTAGAAAGGACAGAGTTGCGGGCACTGGTTCAGAAGGCAGGAGGCTGCACAAAACATCCAGTGAGTGGGGTTAGAGGCATCAGTCAAGTCACAGGATTAATTAACTTTCACAATTTAAAATGCAGCAAGCAAGCTGCCAGTCCAAGCTTCTCCGTGAGTGGGAATGACACCTGGCCCGCTACGGAGAAAACTCTGGGTGGACAGCAGGAGAACTCTGGATCCTTCAGAGGAATCCTAGGTTGAAAGAGAAACAAGAGCATTAAGCATATTTAGAAATATTTTTTTGCAAACATCCCACCTAAAAGCTAGAGAATCTATACTTAATATTTTCTAAAAAGTTTGATTGAGAGTTGATGAATCTCTAGCAACTAAACTTCAATTTGTCCACTTGCTCTAATCGCAGCTCATTGCATCATCTCTATTTTTAGCCACAGTTTACATTCAGTCCCACTCTGCACCAGCTGCAGATGTACATCAAAGTGGCCAGAAAACTATGCACTCTACAGAGTGGTCCCCCTGCCTCCCCGAGCGCCCACCTGGCCCCATACCCGTTATCTTGGCATTATTAGCTATAATCCCCACGCTGCAATCTGCATCTCTGTGGCTAGTCTGCAACTACTAATTTGTACTGCTTAATCCCTTCACCCAGGCTGATTTTTCACCCCAAGCCCCTCCCCTCTGATAGCTGTTAGTCCGTTTTCTATATCTATGCATCTGTTTCTATTTTGTTTGTTTCGTTCATTAGATTCCACATGTAAGTGAAATCATATGGTGTCCATCTTTCTCTGACTGGCTCATCTCACTTAGCATAATGCCCTCTAGGTCCATCCTTGCTGTAACAAAAAGTAAGATTTTCTTCTTTCTTATGGCCAAGTAGTATTCCATTGTGTAAATGTACCACAGCTGTTCTATCCACTCATCCACTGATGGACACTTGGGCTGCTTCCAATCTTGGCTGTTGTAAATAACGCTGCCACGAACACATTATCTTAACAGCAATAACAGCTACCACTTTACCGAGTGCCTATCTTGTGCCAAACACTACGCCAAGCTCTGTACGTGCATTATGTCACTGATCTTCACAACAACCTGTGCATGACGTGATGCACATGCCATTTTACAGGTGAAGTATCTGAAGCCGACACAAGTTAATTTGCCCCAAATAGCAACACTAACCCAAATGCTTTTCAAGTTCACATGATGTGGGACATGATGTGTCCACATGATCTTTGGTAAATAAAGCTAATTTAAGTTTGGTTTAACTAAAATTGGTATGTCTTTAGAGTACCCACATTAAATATGTTTCCGTATAACACCTTTGGGGATACAAGATTCTAATGCTATTAATTTTTTTCTTTCTTTTTTTTTTTTGGCTATTAATTGTTTTTCAGGTTTTGTTTACTACCTGTAAACTGGACTAGATCCTTAATTCTTCTAGTTTCCTGCAATATTGGCTACGACTCTCCAAATTAACATTTCCAACTTTTCTCCCACCCTTCTGTCTTGGTGTCACTGAGAACCAAAACAGCCCTTTGCCCAGAACGCTGCAAGGTGAAGTGGGACAACTGGATATGAGCTTCAGAGAAATTACAACAGCTCATGTAGGGACCATCTTCATGCCCACAACAGTATGGGCCGCTCAGAAAGGTCAGCAGAGACATTTGAACTGCAAATCAGGAAAATCTATCCGATTGCCACTGCCTGCCCTCATTCTATCTGAAGATGCTTTGAACTTGACATGGAGCAATCTTCTCAACTGGCTGCCTTCAGAACTCAGAAACTGGGATTATAATCTACTCCGATCATTAACCTTTGTTCTTTTTTTTCTTTTTTGTCTCCACAGATACGCCTAAATACCTGCACCATAACTTGGAGAATGCAATTGCATCACCATTTCCTAGAATGAAACACAACCATCTGAATGAACTGACCTATTCTCAGAACTAAGAGACTGCTTAGATGACATTTAAAGCAATCTACCAGCTCAGGGCAGGTTCAGGCCTGCTTACACCAGACAGCTAAAGATGTTAAACTATTTCACAATATTACCTAAATCTTCAAGCAGATTTGTAGGGCCCCTGAGACCACTGACTTAGTTTCATTGCAAGACTCCTCAAGTTAGGGACAATGACTTACAGGCCAGATTTCAAATTATTGCCTGTGTAATTATTATAGAATTTGCTACTATAATCCTATTTAGATGTATACTTTCTGGGTTACCACATACCCTAGTACCCCTGACTCTTAACATATCAGTGACCCAGGCAGTTAAAAGTCCTTGCCATTAACTCTGATGCCTCCGCATTGTAGTGGATGGCAGCGTTATTCCTGACAGTTATGTTTCTTTTTGGTAATGCAAGTGCCTGACTTAAGCTTTGAGTGCTGAGGCAGTCATTTCAAAGAAGCACCCACTCAAAGACAGCTATCCCCGGTGAACACAGGGCCAGCCCCTCCCTATGCGGCCCCTATGCTTTAGAGATACTGATTTCAGTAACTGACCATTTGGGCCACGTGTTTTTCCCCTCACCCTTTAAATGCCCACTCATACGTCTTAAATTCACCATGAAGATTGAGCCCATGAAACCCTGGGCCCCGGGAAAGCAGAACCCCAGGCCAGTGTACTCTCTCTCTCCCCATGGCCTTGCTATGTGGCCCGAGGTGGGCTGTGTAATTTCCAGGACTTGTAAGTAACAAAGCTTTTTTTCTTTTCAAAATTTCCTGATGTAATCCCTGAAGGGCATCTTGCAATCACAAGAAGAACCACAATGGCCAATCCAGCCACAACACTGGTCAGTGACAGGCTGAGACCAGCACAAGACAGCACTGGTACCTACTAGACACAAGGCATGGTCCCCACTGAGAGGAAGAGAAGAACAAATGACAGGAGGCCGCGAGTATATCCCTAAGTCTGGCCCCTGCCTGCCTTCCAGAAGACAAACTGGTTACAGCCCATACGTGTGAAGCAAGCATTTTCGTTCACCTGCTTTAGTCAGTAAGAACTCAAGGGAACAAGTACGTCTGGCTCAGTTAGCTAAAGGAGGCTTCAAAGAGGAGCTGGGGTTTAGGCTGGGCTTGAAGAATGGGTAAGAGCCTGTATTTATTTCTTAATTGAATTTATTGGGGTGACATTGGTTAATAAGTTAAAATGGGTAAGACTGTTTTTTAATTATATTTTATTGATTATGCTATTACAGTTTTCCCAATGCTCACCCCCCTTGGCCCCTCTCCACACAGCACTCCCAACTCCCTCAGGCAATCCCCCCACCATTGTTCATGTCCATGGGTCATGTGTAAAAGTTCTTTGGCTACTCCATTTCCTCTACTGTACTTTACATCCCCATGGCTATTCTGTAATCACTTATTTGTACTTCTTAATCCCCTCACCTCTTCACCCATTCCCCCACCCATCTAGTAACCTTCAAAAAGCTCTCTGTATCCATGATTCTGTCTCTGTTCTTCTTGTTTGCTTAGTTTGCTTTTTAGATTTAATTGTTGATAGATACATATTTATTGCCATTTTATTTTTCATAGTTTTGACCTACTTCTTTTTTGTAAATAAGTCCCTTTAACACTTCATATAATAATGGTTTAGTGTTTGAAAATATAAAACAAAATTGACAAGCCTTTAAGCAGATTCATCAAGAAAAAAAGAGAGAGGACCCAAAAAATAAACAAACAAAGAAACAAATAAATAAATAAATAATGGTTTAGTGATGACGAACTCCTTTTCTTTTTTTCTTGTCCGGGAAGTTCTTTATCTGTCCTTCAATTCTAAATGATGGCTTTGCTGGGTACAGCAATCTTGGCTCTAGGTCCCCACTTTTCATGATTTTGAATATTTCTTGTCAATCCCTTCTAGCCAACAAAGTTTCTTTGAGAAATCAGCTGACAGTCTTATGGGA